>JAJIBD010025106.1:0-27078 GCA_021461705.1 Cryptotis parvus
CCCCAATCTGGACTTTTTCTCCAGTTCTCACACTTGTATCCTGCGAGCATTGTGGTGCTGCACCTTTAGGTTAAGGAGGTTCTTGCACAGACTTCACTTATTCAGCAGGAACTCAGATGCTGGAGTCACACTGATCTAGCGCTTCACATTTTCTCCACCTATCATGAGCAGTGAACAGGGTCCGCACTGAAATTCTCATTACCTATGCCATTGGATACATGACCTGACCCACCCCCATGCCCGTGCTCCAGCATGTGTAAGTTCTCCTTAGGCGGCTCACCCGCAACCACCCTCTGGGGTCGACTATTCCTCTCTGAGGATCCTTCTGCTCATGGGAGAACCTGACCTCATTCTCTTTCAGCCTGAGGGGAGGAGACAGCGTGGCTGAGCTCTGTGTGTCTATGTGTTTGTGTGTTGTGCCAGTCATGTGAGCATCAAGTGGCGCCTTTACTTGCACCTCGGCCACTTTAATTTCTATCCCAGTGGAACATGGACAAGTGCCACAGGGCCACCACGGGAGTTTACCAGGACTACAAGACAAAGACAGTTCAAGTCAGAGGCCCTGCACGGGATCTCCTCTCATTGAATGACACTTGCACTCTGCCCAGACCATCTCCCCAGGCCACTGTGCCCACCCTGCCCCTGGGGAAGCTCAAGAAGCACGAGGAGGGAGCAGCCGGGATAAAGGAAATGGAGGACGCCCGCTCCCCTCCTGGCCCATCCGCCCGATTGCCCCTTGGCTCCGCTCTCCCCACCAGGTGCGTTCCCACGAGCGGAAAGCCCCCCCATGGCACCTATCCAACATAAAGGGTCTGGAACTTTGAGGAAGGGGACCAAGCCCGCACCTTTTTCGGATCTTCCACTGCACTACCTCCACCCCGACCTGACTCTGGAACCACCACGACACCCAAAATTCCATACGAATTAATATCTATGTACGAGATACCACTGAGAATTTGCCCCTACATTCTTAGCTATGTATCCCTACCTGCAGAAATTCAGGCACCTACTAACTCTACCGACTGGTCACCCATAACACACATTTACTACCTATGATAGTCATTATGGTAAAAACAGCGCAGAAATTCCTTCAAGCTCTACAATCTAATAGTCACTATACACATGAGTCAAGCAATAACCGGGAGCCCAGGTAACCCTCTCTGCAAGGAATTTCCGGAAAGAACTGTTAAAGATTCACAAGAACTCCAAAGAAATAATGGAATACAAGTCAATAAAATACAAGAGGACATGAGAGCAGAATTGGGAAATTTCAGACCAAAGTACAGCAGAAATGACAGATATTAAAAAAATGAGGTAAGTGAACTGAAAAACACAGGAGAAGGTCTCCAAAGCAGAAGTAACATCTACTGAAGAAAGAATTAGGGGATCTCGAAGACTTGGTTTAGAGATTCTGTAGACAACACCAGAAGATGGAGTAAAAAGACTCACAATCAAACAGACTACCAAGAAAATCGGGATGAAGACAAAAGGAACAACATACATCATTGGGTCCCAGAGGAGGGCAAGAAGAAAACCCAGATGAAGAAGAAACTGTCAAAGCCATCATCGCTGAGAAATTCCCTGACTGAAGAAAGCATGCTTCCAGATACAGGAGGCCGTAGGATACCAGCTAAAGAAACCCCAATAAGAATACTCCAAGACACATCCTTATTAAAATGACAAAAACGATAGACAGAGATAGAATACTGAAAGCAGCAAGATCAAAGAAGGAAATCACATTCAAAGGAGGATCCCTGAGATTTCCAGCAGACTTCTCAGATGAAACACTCCCAGCCCGAAAACAATGGTGGGATATTGTGAAAAAGACTCAATGAACTGCAGGCTTCACCAAGAATTCTTTACCCAGCTAGACTTACTTTCAGATGTGAAGGAAAGATATACAACTTCATGGATAAACAACAACTCAGGAAATTCATAGACTCTAAACCAACTTTAAAGAGGATTGAAGGATCTACTATTGTAAAATAAGACAACCCAAAACCATAACAAGTTTAAACAGAAAGATGGCACAAAAATCCAATGAAAATATCTCTCAACGTCAACGGTTTAAATGCACCAATTAAGAGACATAGGGTGGCAAAATGGATTGAAAAGCTGAATCCAACATTCTGCTGCAAAGAAACACATCTGAATAATCCAGAGCAAACAGAGACTCAAAGTCAAAGCTGGAAGACCATTCTCCACACAAACAACTCCTCCAAAAAGGCGTACTCAGTATATGATAATATATAGACTTCAGGTTGAAAAAGGTTAAAAAGGGACAATAAAGGCCATTTCTTAATAATTAAGGGGGTATGTATACCAGGAAGAAATCACACTACTAAACATATATCGCACCAAGCCTGGGGACATCAAAATACTTAAAACGACTATTAATAGACCTCAAAGAAGAAAGTAACAGTAGCACAATAATAGTCAGAGACGGCCAACACTGACTTATCAACTATGGATAGATCGTCACAGACCTGAAACTCACTAGGGAAATACTGGACCTGAAGGAAGAAATAGAAGAAATAGAGCTGGTTGATATATATATATATATATATATATATATATATATCATATATATATATATATATATATATATACAGAGATTTTCATCCCAAAAAAGCTGAATACCAATTTTTTTCCAGTGCACATGGAAAATTCTCCAAGATAGATCATATACTGAGCCACAAGCATACCTCAACAAAAGATAGAAATTGTGTCAACTATCTTTTCAGATCACGATGCACTGAAAATAGTAGTTAACCATACACAGAAGCAGGAATCAAATGAAACACTTGGAAACTGAACAGCTCACAGTTGAACAACAAATGGGTCATAGAAGAAATCAAACAAGAAATCCAAAGATTCCTAGAAACAAGTGACAATGAAGATACCAACTATCAGAACTTGTGGGACACAGCAAAAGCTGTGCTAAGAGGAAAGTTCATAGATCTGCAAGCATTCATAAGGGAAAGAAGAAAGGGCCCACATAAATAACCTGACCTCACGGCTGAAAATATTAGAAAAGACCAACAAAAGAAGCCCAACCCAGGCAGAAGAAAGGAAAATAATAAACTTAGGGGAGGAAATCAACAAGTTGGAAACCAAAATAACAATCTGAAAGATTAATGAAACCAAGAGCTAGTTCTTTGAAAAAATGTAAACAAGATCTACAAGCCACTGCATAAGACCTTAAGGACAGGGAAAGAGAGAACCCAAATAAAAAGAATCAGAAATGAAAATGGTGACATCACAACAGAAAAGACAGAAATCCAAAAGATCATCAAAGATTACTTTGAGAACCTGTATGCCACGTACACAAGAGTACCTAGAAAAATGGATAAATAGTCTCCATGTCCACAATCCACTTTCAAGTAAATTTCATAATTTCATCTTTTCTGACACATAGTACTCCATAGTGTAAATGAACCACAGTTTCTTTAGCCAGTCCTCTGTTCTTGGGCATTTAGGTTGTTTACAGAGTCTAGCTATAGTGAATAGTGCAGAAATGAATATAGTACAGATGATGTTTCTGCTTTATGTGTTTTTCGGTCTCTCGGTGTATTCCCAGAAGTGCTATTGCTGGATGAAATGGGAGCTCAATATCTAGTTTTCGGAGGAATGCCCATATTACAATTGCTTACAAAGACAGTTCCAAATTAAGACAGTGTGGTATTGGTATAGAGACTGACCCGTAGACTTATGGAATAGAACTGAATATCCTGAAACACATTCTCAAATATATAAACCACTTAATATTTGATAAAAGATCAAAAAAATATTAAGGGGAGCAAAAGAAAATCTCTTCAACAAATGGTGCTGGGAAAACTTGGCAGCTACGTGTAAAAAAAAAAATGAACTTATACCTTCTCTCAACGCCATGCACAAAAGTCAGATCAAAAATAGATTATGGATCTCAACAACAGACATGAATATATAAGGTATATCGGAGTAAATATAGGAGAAACGTTCTACGACATCGAAACTAAAAGTATCTTTAAAGACAACACACTACTGACCAAGCAAATGGAAGCAAAGATAAACAAAAACGGAATTATATAGAATTGAAAAGCTTCTGCACCTCAAAAGAAAAGGGGAGAAGAAATGAACAGAAGCTTCCAAAAAGAAGAAATACGAATGGCCAAAAAGGCATATGAAAAAGTGCTCTTCGAATTTAATCATCAGGAGATGCAAATCAAAACAACAATGAGGTACCATCTCACACCACAGAGACTGGCACACATCCAAAACAGCAAGAACAACAGGTGCTGGCATTGATGTGGGAAAAAAGGGACTCTGATCCACTGTTGGTGGGAGTGCCGACTGGTCCAGCCCTTTTGAAAACAATATGGGCATTCCTCCGAAAAATAGATATTGAGCTCCCACTTGATCCAGCAATAGCACTCCTGGGAATATACCGAGAGACCGAGGCGCCAGCAGAAACACTATCTGTACTTCTTTATTCATCTCTAGCTATTCACTATAGCTAGAATCTGGAAACAACCTAAATTCCCGAGAACGAGAGGACTGGTCAAAAACTGTGGTTCATCTACACTATGGAATACTATTCGGCTGTCAGAAAAGATGAAATTATGAAATTTACCTGCAAATGGATGGACATGGAGACTATCATGCTGAGTGAAATTAGTCAGAAGGAAAAGGACAGATATAGAATAACTGCATTCATTAATATGACATAAGTAGATACCAGTGTTTTACTGTCACTGTATCACTGTCTTCCGTTCATCATCGATTTGCTCGAGGCGGGCCCCAGTAACATCTCCATATGTCCTGGCTCATGCTAGTAGAGCCCAAGGCATCTGCTTGCTCCAGGAACATAATGAGCCTCAATCCATTCCGGAATGAGGTCTATAATTGTTACTGGTATTTGGCATATATATCAAATAGAACACGGGTAGCTTGCCAGGCTCTGCCGTGCAGGTAGCATACTCTTGTAGACATCTCTAAGTCCAGCATTTATTGATGAACCGCGCGGCCGCTCAAGCCGGGCGCTGATAAGGCTGGCTCTGCTGGGTGGAGGTCTGACGCGAGAGAGAAGTCCCGGATGTGGAAAATGGAGGCCCTCGTGGAGTGGGGGGGTCGTCTGGTCTTGTTGCGAGGCTCTGCTGGGATGGTGGGCCAGGGCTAGAACCCACCATCCCTCCCGGGTGCCTCGTGGAGCGGCTGGTCACAAGGGGAGAGCCAGTAGCAGCTCTGCCCCATGTCTGCGAGTCTCTCATTGCTGGGTGTGACCCAAAAGAAAAAACAATTGGGGTTGACTTTAGAGACGAGGGTGTAAAGTAAAAACACCCAGTTGGAGAAGTGAGTCATGCTATAAAGGAAGCTGGAAGGGAAGCTTAACTCATGGCATCTATTTCCTTGGTGAGCTGAAATGTCTGAAAGAAATTTCACAGGGCTGGGGATTTAGCACAGGAGTTAAGGGGCGCATTTGGAGCTGCTTGAATCCCGTCGCTCTGTGGCCTCTAGAGCATCACCAGGTATGTGATGAGGCCTAGCGACCCTTGAACACTACCAATCTGACCCTAGTGGGCCTGGGACTGTGGGGCTCTAGCACTGATCTGCTGGCCCAGCTGTCTCAGAATCGCTGGGAATGAGCCCCAAGCCCCATGAGCACTACTGAGGAGACCTTCCTCCCACACAAGAGATTTCCTGCACATCACGAAACAATGGGGGGGCTCCTTTCTGGGAGCAGAAGGGCTCAGGTGTGTTCAGCAGCCTTCAGTAGACCCTAGTAACCAGGGCTCAGATAACAGCATCAGCTTGAGCTGGGAAGGGGAGCAGTGGCCAGGTGGGCCTGACTCTGCACCACCAGGAAGCCCGGTGGTCTGAAGAGCAACTGCAGGGGGCTTGCTGACACCCAGATGATTCAGCTGATGGCTGGGCATGCCTGCACCCCCCCTGCACATCTTCAAACCATCCATCCCAAACTACTGGCTCAGTGTTTTACTAAATGTGGGGAAATGGTAATGGCAGATTAAAACTCACCATTGAATATACACAAAAGAGACTTAAGTGATAAACTCTAAATATCTGCAGGGCTAGCCACAATGTGTAAAATAAGAGGGAGAGAGATGCAGAGACAGAGAGAGAGACAGAGAGAGAAAGAGTGGAAACGGGCTGTCTGCTATTAAGGCAGCATGGGGGTGGGTGGGAGGGGTGGGGTGCATTGGTGGTGGAAATGGGGCACTGGTGGAGGGATGGGTGCTGGTATACTGTATTACCAAGGACCAATTATGAACACCTCTGTAATTGTATGTTTCACGGTGGTATAATAAAAAATTTAAAAAAAATAAAAAAGAACAACAACAACAAAAGAAATGGTGACCAAGATACAAAGTCAATCCACAGCATGGGAAAGAATATTCACCTAATACCCATATGACAAGGGGCTAATATCCAGGATATATCAGGCACTGGTAGCACTTCACAAGAACAACCGGTGCTGGCGTGGGTGTAGGGGAAATGGGACTCTCATCCACTGTTGGTGGGAGTGCCGACTGGTCCAGCCCTTTTGGAAAACAATATGGGCATTCCTCCGAAAAATAGATATTGAGATCCTATTTGATCCAGCAATAGCACTCCTGCGAATATACCCAAGAGACTGAAAACACATAGCAGAAACTCTATCTGTACTTCTTTATTCATCTCTGCGCTATTCACTATACCTAGAAATCTGGAAACAACCTAAATGCCCTAGAACAGAGGACTGGCTAAAGAAACTGTGGTTCATTTACACTATGGGATACTATGCGGCTGTCAGAAATGATGAAATTATGAAATTTACCTGAAAGTGGATGGACATGGAGACTATCATGCTGAGTGAAATTAATCAGAAGGAAAAGGACAGCTAGAGAATGACTGCATTCATTTATAGGATATAAATAGCTACCAGTGTTTTACTAAATGTGGGAAATGGTAATGGCAGATTAAAACTAACCATTGAATATACATAAAGAGACTTAAGTGTAAACTCTAAATATCTGCAGGGCTAGCCACAATGTGTAAAAAAGAGGGATAGAGATGCAGAGACAGAGAGAGAGAGAGAGATAGAAAGACAGGAAAAAAGGGGGCTCCTGCTATTGAGGCAGCCTGGGGGGGGGTGGGAGGGTGTAGGGTACATTGGTAGTGGAAATGGGGCACTGGTGGAGGAATAGGTGCTGGAATACTGTATTACCAAGAACCAATTATGAACACCTTTGTAATTGTATGTTTTCACGGTGGTATAATAAAAAAAATTTTAATTAAAAAAATAAAACAAACAAAAAGAAATCAAATCCATTCACAACTGTACCACAGAAAATATAATACCTAGTAATCAGCTTAACCAAGTGTGTAAAGGACCTATAAAAAGAGAACTACAAGACACTGCTTCAAGAAATAAAGGAGGACACGAGGAAATGGAAACACATTCCCTGCTCATCGATGAGGAGATTAACATTGTCAAGATGGTAATACTCCCTAGAGCTTTGTACAGATTCAATGCGGTTCCTATAAGGATACACATGACATTCTTTAAAGAAATTGACCAAACACTCCTGAAATTCTTATGGAATAATAAACCCCGACGGATAGCTAAAGCAATCCTTGGGAAATAGAAGATGGGAGGCATCACCTTTCCCAACCTCAAACTGTAATACAAAGCAGCAGTAATAAAAAAGAGCATGTTACTGGAATAAAAACAGACCTGTGGATCTATGGAACAGAGTTGAGTATCCTGACACCCACTCTCAAAGACATGATCAGTTACTCTTTGATAAAGGTGCAGAGAGTTCAAACTGGAGTAAGGGAGAGCCTCTTCAACAAGTGGTGCTGGAAAAACTGGACAGCTACATGTAAAAAAATGAATTTGGACCTGTGTCTAACACCTTGCACAAAAAACAGATCAAAATGGATTAAAGATCTCAATATCAGACCTGAATCCATAAAGTACATTGAAGAATATATAGGAAAAACCCTTCACGACATTGAAGTTAAAGACATCTTCAAAGGTGAAACACCATTAACAAAGCAACTAGAAGAAAAGACAAACATATGGGACTACATGAAACTAAAGATTTTCTGCACCTCAAAAGAAACAGTGACAAAGATAGAGAGACAGTTCACAGAATGGGAAAGAATATTCACCCAATACCCATCTGATAAGGGGTTAATATCCAGGATATATCAGTCACTGTTACAACTATATAAGAAGAAAACAGCCAACCCCATAAAAATGGGGAGAAGAGATGAACAGTAACTTTGACAAGGAAGAAATTCGAATGGCCAAAAGGCATATGAAAAAATGCTCATCATCACTAATCATCAGAGAGATGCAAATCAAAACAACAATGAGATATCACCTAACACCACAGAGACTGGTCCATATTCAAAAGGGTAAAAGAAACAAGTGCTGGTGCGGAGGCGGGAAAAGGGGACTCTCATACATTGTTGGTGGGATGTCGACTTGTACAACCTTTCTGGAAAACAATATGGACATTCCTCCAAAGACTAGAAATTGAGCTCCCTTTTGACCCAGCCATAACACTCCTGGGAATACACCCTGGGAAGCCAAAAACACACAGCTGAAAACAATCAGACTTTTACTTTCGTAGCAGCACTATTCACAATAGCCAGAACCTGGAAAAAAACCAGTATTCCCGAGAACTGATGACTGGATAAAGAAACTGTGGTACATCTACACAATGGAATATTATGTACCTGTTAGGAAAAATGAAGTTATGAAATTTGCCTATAAATGGATGGACATAGAAAGGATCATGTTGAGTGAAATTAGTCAGAAGGAAAGAGAGAGACATAGAATGAAAGCATTTATTTGCATGACATAAATATATCAGGTGATCTTACCAAAAAGTGGAAATTACCGCAAATGTGAGGGCATCAGAGGTTAGGTAAGACTGAGAAGGGAACATGTGTGAATAAGTGTGGAATGGGCTGATACCAACATAGAACTGAGCATTAAATACAGGCAAAAAAAATGCACATGATGGCTTCCAAGTGTATGTAGTGCAACCCAGAATGTGTAGGAGAATGAAGGGAGAGAGAGGGAGGAAGAAAAGAAATAAAGATCCTGCCATTTAGGCAGGCTACGGGAGGGGGGGGGGAGGCTATTGGGGACATTGGTGGTGGGAAATGGGCACTGGTGGAGGGTGGGTGTTGGAACACTATGTGACCGAACCTCCAAACATGAACAACATTGTAATTGTATATCTCACGGTTATATAACAAAATGTTTAATTAAAATAAAAAAATAAATAAAAAACATTAAAAAAAAAAATGATGGAGAGGCAGGAAGGAAGCTGGGGAGACTGTGGGAGACACCGGAGGCCTGAACCGAGGCTGGATTCGTGGATGGAGACTCGAGTGGATCGATGGTTCCCTGCCCCTGCGAGTCGGAGCAGGTAAGATGGGGCTTGGCGCAGGAACTATCGCGAGCAATGACTGGACAGCGGCTAGTGCTTGTCGAGGTGGACTCAACACCTGGGTCCAGTTAAGGTCCTGGCAGTTGCCGCTGCCCAGGTTCCCGTCCCGTGTCTCGTTGCTGTTGCTTTGACACACCCGGCGACTCCCCTGCTAGACGCCCTAAGAGCCCTTTTCTGCTGTGGATGTTGCCCCGCATGCCTCGAGACAACAGGACTAGGTAAATGAACCTTCCCAGTCTCGGGAAATGGGCCTCCCAGGGCAGGGCCAGCGACCCCATCCCCATTGCCAAGGCGTTTCTCTGAGACACTTGATCAACACTGGGGCGTGGTTTTAGAGGTGACATTGGTGGCAAGTTGAGAGTTCAAGATTTTTAAGCATTTTTAATTTTTGGCCTTCTGATTTCTTCCACCCAACCACCGCCAGGAGAGGATTTACAGCTTTCTCTACAGGTCTTGGAGGGGGAAGATTAAAGGGCCAATGGTTTCCCACAAGTGTCCCCACTGTGTGTCTGGGCATGGCTGGAATTCAGGGAAATAATTTCTAGTGGCAGAAGCCGCATCCAGAGCTCCAGGCGCCTGAGAAGCGTAGGCAGGAGCAGGGGGAAGGGCTGCAGGAGGCTGCCGGGCAGCAGGCCAGGATCTGAGGCCGTGGCCACTGTGGTTGCTAAGGATCCGTTGATGAGTGTGTCTAGGCCGTCACTGCTCAGAGTCCTGATGGGGTCAGAGATCGCGGGGTCCCTTCTGACGTCCCCCAGCTCCTGGGGGTGCCTTGACTGGAGAGCTGTGCTGGGTGCTGCTGCTGCGGTTTGTCCCGTGTGCTTGCAGAAGGGCTCAGCACGGTGAGGATCTTGTCTAGGAGTGGGCAGTGACCGCGCACCATATCCTCCCTGGTGATCTAGTGGTTAGGATTTGGTGCTTTCACTGCCACAGCTGGGTTCGATTCCTGGTCAGGGAAGCCTCTTTGGCATTTTCCTCTGGGATGCAAATAATCTTGCTCAACCCGATTGGCACCAGGGGCTAGTCCAGAAATGAGAGGAGTGGAGTAGGTGCCTCTGGAGCAGGTCAGGCCCTGAGAAAATGTTCCTGTCCTCTCTCTCATGTGCTCGTGGTTATGCAGTTTGGTGTTTTCTGTACCTCAATGTCCTAGGGATTCGGGTCACTAGAGCACCAGGTCAGATTAGAATGTGGGTGTCGGTTCCTTTCTTGTGGAATCTCATTTCCATCACACTGAAATGAGAAATTTCAGAGGAAATGCTATGTAACAATGGAATTTCCAATGCCACCAGAGTATTTTTAAATTTGTATTTAATTAAAATTTTTATTCGTGCAGAAAAAAAAAATTATTAAATTTTTAATTTAAATTTGTTACTCGTGGGGCAGGAGTGATAGCAGAGTGAGTAGGGCATTTGCCTTGCAAGCAGCCAACGCGGATTCGATCCCCGGCATCCCATAAGGTCCACCGAAGCACCGCCAGCAATAATTCCTGAGCAAAGACCAGGGAGGTTCTTGAGCATCTCCAGGTTTGACCCAAAAAAGAGAAACAAATAAAAAAACAAAAATAAAAACAAAACAAACCTTTTCTTTGTTTTGGGTCAGCTTGAGCTCATTGCTCTGGATTGTATAGTGTGAGGATGGAACCCAGACTCCAGCAGGCAGAGCATTTAAAGAACCCCTGGAACCATCTCCTAAGCCTAATATGCTGGTTTTGTCAATATCAGTGAAGCACATTATTTTTTGTCATAGAATAATGACTCATCACCCTATTTATCTTCAAAATAGTTAAAAAGGGGGCCAGAGAGACAGCTCTATATCGGATTGAACGCTTGAGATGCCGGAGGCCTGGTTTCTGTCCTTGACAACTCAGGGATCTCTAGTTAACAAAGAGCCCAGAAGTCCTGAGCTGGGAACAATGTGATCAAAAAACATTGCCAACCTTGCCCAAAGAAACATCATACTGATTCCAGTGACTTAGAGACTCTACCCCTGGTAAGATAACCTCCACTTCCTAATAAGATCTTTGCAATCTTCCTTCCTTCTTCATTCCTTCCCTCCTTCTCTCCCTCCCTCCCTTCCTTACTCCCTCTCTTTCCTTTCGTTTTATCTTTTTTTTTTGTCAGATCTAGCAATGTGAAGAGGTTACTCCTGTCTCTACTCAGGAATTACTCCCGTGGTACTCGGGTGACCGTATGGGATGCCAGGATGAAACCAGGATGGGCTGTGTGCACCGCAAATGCCCTCCCCTGCTGTATATTGTCCAGAACGCAGTTTTCTTTTCTTCGCGTAGTACAATTTAAGTGTTCTGATTTTGTACTCAGGGGTCTCTCCTGGCAGGGCTCAGGAGGCCATATATTTCTTTTTTTTTTTTTTTTTTTTTTTTTTTGCCTTTTTTGGGTCACCCCCCGGCAATGCTCAGGGGCTACTCCTGGCTCTGCACTCAGGAATCACTCCTGGCGGTGCTCGGAGGACCATATGGGATGCCGGGATCGAACCGCGCCGCGTGCAAGGCAAACGCCCTACCCCCTGGGCTATCCGCTCCGGCCCCAGGAGGCCATATATTGTGCCAGAGATTGAACCTGGGTCAGCTGCATGTTACATAAGCAATTACCCACTGTTCTATCTCTCCACAATCATGTTCAGTTTCTTGCTCTTACTACTTGGTAGTGCTTGGCGGATCTGACTTGTGCCAGGGTTGAACCTAGGTCCGTCCAGACACTCAGTCATTTTCTCATTGGTCTTGAATTCCCCCAGGCACTCTTTTATTATCTCATTGGCTATCAATTTTTTGTACCACACCTGGCATTATTTAGAGGTTATTCCTGGGTCTGAACATATGGGATGCCGGGAATCCAACCAGGGTCAGCCGCAAAGCAAGGAAGATGCCATATATTCACTGTGCTATTGCTTCAGTCCCAAACCCAGATCATTATGTTTCTTGAACTTCACTGAAAGCTATTCCTCAGATATACTTGGTGGACATGCAGACCCGGTAGCAGTGGATCGGAGTAGCACTGCACTGATTGACCTTAACACTGAACTCTCAGGCCTGGAGGAAGAATATTGCCAGTGGTGGCACCTGGGTTCCCTTAGCACAGCTTGACAATGAGCCTTTCCACCCCCAACACCCTCCCCCCAGCGGCAAACACACACAAACACACACACCTACACATAGAAACATACTCACCCAAGTCTGTCGAAGACTATGAAGATATCTGGTATGGAATTGCATACTCTATCTATGGAGAAAGAGAGAGGATTCCGGTGACAGGTAGCTGAAATGAGTCACATAATATCTATGTTTCTAAAACATGTGTTACATGAGCCTGGGTAATCTCAGGTTCAGTTGGGAGTGAAATAAAAATTTATTTTTTTAGAGAAATTCTGATCGCGTATGACTGGGATTCACAAGCTGAGAGACATACTTACTTTGGCCCATACTGCCTGCGTGGCAAAATGTAAAAGAGAACTCATTAGAATCTCAGTGCAATACTAACTCATACATAACTATTTACAAATTTATGTCAAATTAGTCACAGAGAATCCAGAGGGTAAATTTGGAAATCATTGTCTGGACATTCTGAATTTTTTCTGTATAAAATCATGATGAGCAGGGGCAGAATGATAGCACCGTGGGTACTGCAGATGACTTGCATGAGTGATTCCTGAGTGCAGAACCAGGAATAACCTCCGGAGCAATGCTAGGTGTGTTGCAAAAAATAAAAGAAAAGAAGACAATCATGAAGATCATAATAGGGAAAACAGGCAGCGGAAGTTCTACCTACCCGGTATATCAGCAGCCTCAAAATAACCCCAGATTACTTTGATAGGTCATATGCACATCTGTTTTCACTGCAGCACGTAGTCCAACAGCCAAGACATGAAAAGAACCCACATGCCCAATTAAGGCTGAATGGATTAAGATATTGTAAAGAGAAACAATGGACTTCTCTAAGCTCTAGAAAGAACTAAATTGGGCAATCTGCATTAGATATGGATGGAACTAGAGGACCTACTACTGAGTGAAGTCAGTGAGAAGTAAGGCACAAAGTGTGAGGGTGAATGGAATGTATAGGAAAAAAGTCGCATCAGGCTTCTAAGTCACTATACGTAGTATACTGAAGTTTATGTACAGAACAACTTCAATCAAGTTTGTCACTGGATAAAGCCTTTAGAGCTGGCATAATACCTTTCAAAAGTAATGGGGTAGCAGCAAAGGGGAAGGGTAGGGCACTTGCTGTGCTGCAACCAGCCACTCTGGCTTTGATTCCCAGCAACATCTTCTGTCCCCTGAGCCTGTTAGAAGCAATCCCATAGCCAGGAAAGAGCCATAAAAGAGCACTGACAGGTGTGGCCCCTAAAATTAAAATAAAATGTTAGTGTAATCATAAAATACCAAACTTAATTGCATTAAATAAAAATGATAAAAAGGAAAGAAAAGGAATAGTCAGCGAGGGAGGTCATGCATGGGCTAATTTCAATAAAGTTACAATGGTATTCAATAGAACAACTAAATCTGAAATAGCAAATAAAAGCAGAAAGTGTACTGTGGATCAAAAAACATTTCAGGAAGAGATTGAGAGGACAGAAAACAAATGAAAAATAACTGCCTACAATTCTAGTAATGCCAAAATAGCCCTAGTTTTCCACAAGCACTGTCAAAGTATTGACTTAGTGATCCCTGAAAACAGCAGGATATGGTCCTAAAGTCTCCTGAGCAGTGCTTAGGAGACCTACCTTAGGTCTTGATATTTCCTAGCACATAGACACTAGATACAGAAGTTTGTAAAATCATTTATTTATTTATCTATTCATTTATGTATGTATGTATTTCTTCATTTCTTTATTTCTTTTTTTTTAAGTTGGGGTCACACCTGGCAATGCTCAGGGGTTACTCCTTACTCTGCACCCAGGAATTACTACTGGAGGAGCTCAGGAACCCATATACAATTGCAGGGATCAAACCTGAATAGGCCACATGCAAGGCAAATGCCTCACCGCTACGCTGTCATTCTGGCCCCAAGTTTAGAAAACTACAAGTGGCAGTGGCCTCTGGTTCCCAGGCAATTAGATGAAATCTCAATAAATTAATGAAATCAATTGTTTTTCTTGATATATGGGCCACATCCAGTGATGTTCATGGCTGTTCCAGGCTCTTCACTCAGAAGTTAGTCTTGGCGGTATCGGGAGACAACATAGGATACCAGGGATCAAAAATGCATCAACCAGGTGCAAGGTAAGCTCCCTACACACTGGATTCAATTCCTCAGTCCTGAAAATAACTTTCTTAAATGATTACGAAGACTAATGAATGTTATTTGGCTGGATATGGAGGAATGGAAGTGCGGAATTAAGAACACATCAGTGTTGGGTTTTCATCATTGTTGGATGAATGCTACTTCTCCCTAGAGGGAAAGGGTAGCTTCAGCAGAGCATACCACAGATTAGGAGTGTCACTTCTTTCCTCAGAAAGCAAAGACTGCAGAGAAATCATCGAATTAGTATTAGGAGAGAAGCTTCCAGTGTGAAGAGAAGTTGGCAGATCAGGCAGGCCTAGCTGAGCAGCTCAAGTAAGGAGGAGGTTGTGAGTGGGCGGCTGGTTGGAGAGCATCAGAATCTCAAGTGAGACAGGATCAGGGGAATTAACTATGTGCTGGAGCAGCTACACAAATATTTCTCTATAACTGAGATAATCACAACTTGTGGAGCTCCTTAATCCAATCAGTATTCACATCATTAGTGACAGTATTAATGTTTGGTTTAAAGTTCATAGGACTTAGTTGGACAAATTGATCAGCAAACTGTACTGACTGGGCAAAGGTTATGTTACTTTTTTTTGGCTTCTCTTTCTCTCTCTATCTCTTCTCCTCTTCTGTCCTTCCCTCTTTCTTCTTTTTTCTCCTTTCTCCTTCTCATATGTGGGTCTTCATTCAAGTCTGACTTACAGAAAGAAGTAAGGAAAATAAGGGACATTCATTGATAGGTTTAAAATGTCCCATGAGTCCTAGGGACCTCTATGAGAATAATACTTAAAAGTGTTCAATTTGGACAAGAACTGATTTCTAATCGTTGGTAATGGGATGCGGATAATAACGTTTCAGTATCTGTATTGCAAGCCATAATGCCCAAATGAGAGGGATATATGGAGGAGACCTCAGAATACAGAGAGACAAAGGGAGAGAGAGAGGGAGAGAGTGAAAAAGAGTGAGTGAGCGAGTAAGAGAGAGGAGGTGCAAGTATAGTGTTAGGAGGAGGGGGGGGGGGTAAGTGTGGACATTGGTTGTTTGAAATGTACACTGGTGAGGATCTGGTGTTGGAACACTGTATGACTGAATCCGATCGTGAAAATTTTCGTAACTATGTATCTCATAATGATTCAAATAAAATGTAAATAAGTTAACTCATACATCGTATAAGTTGATTAAAAAGAAAGTTGAGCAATGTCAGTATATAACGAATGAGTATTCTAATATTATGGTGTACTAGTCTGATCTCTCTTTGCTAATGGAAGTCATTTCCATTGGCCTGATTCTGTTTCATATGATGCTGCAAAAACTCTCATTGAAACCTTTGCAAAATTTTATGTGTATCACTTATTCATTTTGATTCCTAAACATCCTCCAAAATGTGTCCTCAGGAAATGCAACAGTATAATGCAAAAATACTTGTAGGATAGCTGGAATGTCTCCTGCCTACTCCACCAGTGCATTCATGTACTTAAGCAAGAAGACTTGCGCACCATTCCGGGGCAGGCCCTAAGGCAGAAAATGATGAAAATGCAGGGTCTGGTGGAGCATGTCATCACCCAGCTCTGTCCCGTAAGTAGGTCACATCACCCACTGCACTGAGCCCCAGCTCATATCCACATTCTACACTGCACCTCTAACAGTAATGATGTCACAAGCCCTCTTGGAATTTAAATCACATTTAGGGACCAGAGCAATAGTGCATTTTGTAGATATTTACCATGCCAGCAGCCTGCTAGGTTTCCTACCCTGGCACATCCTAGGCACCACAGAGTACCAAAAAAAGTAATTCCTAAGTGTGGTCAGTCACCAAACATATATTTTTTTGTGTGGTCAGTCACCAAACATACATATTTGAAGCACTGTTTCAGGGGCCATAGAGACAGTGCAGCAGTCAGATTGTTCTCTTGCGTGTGTCTGACCTGATTTTTTCTTCCTTTGTACCGTGAGACCCACCAACAGTGTTCACTAGGTGTTAAGTGTCAGTCCTGAGAACCACCGGTGGTGGTCCTGAAATAAAAGAAAACAACATAATCCAAAACCTTGAAATCACACTTGGGCAGTGATACAAGTAGAATGGGTCAGTGGGACTAAGGAGAAGATGCTCTACGAGTGCTGTGGAGTACTGGAAGACAGATATAATTCATGACAGGAATCACTATTCTAGACAGGAGCAGAAAGGGCATCACTGTGACAGCTGCGAATTCTCTTTTCTTTTCCTTCTCTCTCTCTCTCTCTCTTTTTTTTTTTTTTTTTTTTTTTTCTTGTGGTCAAACACAGCGATGCTCACGGATTACTCCTGGATGTGCACTCAGGAATCACTCCTGGCATTGCTCCGGGAACCATATGGGATGCCCGGAGATCAAACCCTAGTAGACTGCATGCAAGGCAAACAGTTTTCCTGCTGGACTATCACTCCTTCCACCAGCTGGGAATTTTCTAAGAGACCATGCTTCTTAGCAAAATTGTTTCTCAGAGAGAGAAAAGTGATAGGGGGGAAACCTGGAATTCTTAAGGTGCAAAAAGGAATCAAATTTAACAAGAATAAGGATTTTTTTTTTGTTAGAAAATATGTATACATCATACATTTGTCAAGGGCAAATTTTCTTTTTTTTTTTAATTTATTTATTTTTTTCCACCTTTTCTCCTTTTTTTTTTAATTGAAGGATGCTCATGTAGAGTCCTGGCTCCACAGGGTTCCAACATGCATACTCCACCCGAACCCATCTCCCATCACCAACGTCCCGTCTCCCTCCCCCTCCCGAATCCCAACCACCCGGCGGCCCTCATATGTCATCTCCTTCCTCTGTATATCTCCCTCTCAGCAAACCCTCCTGCTGTTCGCAGAATGCAGTGTACCAAAAAACATCATCCTTTCACCACCCCTAGTGGCCTCGCGGCCGTAGCGCACCTCAGGCTCCAACTGCTTCTGCTGGTCCTCTGGTCGTGGGGCATTTTCCCAGCGCCCGGACAATGAAAATGGTGGCTAGTGTGCTGGACGAGTCCCATCCGGCTGCTTCGGGGACCCCCGGAGGCGACGGGCCCACTCCCAAAGCCCATCTGCCCTCCTCGGGGTTCCATAGTCAGCTGAGGCCGGCGCGAGCCGGCTCCCGCCTCCTGAGCCGTCTGCAAGACTCTGGATGCCGGCCCGTCAGCCAAGAATAAGGATTTTAAAGAATCAGGATGTAACGATTTTGATTAACAGTTTCACAGAAATAACACTTGCTGAATCTGAAATTCATGGTACACAACATGCTTAAACACAAAAATATAACTTCCGTACAGTAAGGATACATGTTATTAGTTTGCACATTTCACCTAGTAAGTTCTATGTCATTCGACACCATTGCTATTAAGTTCTGTGGGGTAGGTGAATGAGCATTTTCTATTTTGCAGGAAATAATGAAGAGACCACATTGTCAAAGAAACAGTGAAATCAAACAAAACACGTTAAGGAACAAGCTAGAGGGAATGGGCAAAATATGTAGAGAGTGTTAGCAAGAATAGGACATGTGGCCAGAAAGTCCACTCGATTCAGTCAACCAACCAAGAATGCCTTGCTGCGTAGTATTTTAAGATAACTTAGGCTGCGGCAAACCTGGTGTGGTTCTCCCTGTGTAGTTTCTGTCTCTGGCTCTACCACACTGGATATTCAAGACTAATTTCTCAAGAGAAGTCCTGTAGTTAGTGCATCAAACATTCGCTTACCTTTTCCCATGAATATTTGCAGTCCAATTTTGTCACTGAGATAAGCCATAGTGATCTCCCAGATCGCCCTGTGGATTAAAGCTCCATTCAGAAAAGGTCAGGACAGTAACTGGTGAGATCCACTGTATTCACGCTTATCTCTCTTCTTTCCATCACTGTGTGGAGCAGCCTTTAAGGGCAGTCCAGAAGGAGGAGGAGTCTGTGACTGCCAGGTTGTCTAGAAATATCTTCAGGTTGTGAACAGTCCAGCACTGAAAATGAAATCACAACTCAAAAGTGTGCAACTGTGCTTTCATGTAACCAATACAGTCTTACTTCCTGCACATGAAAGTGCGCCAAGTAAAGCCCGCCCTGGTGCCTAGATCCAATAGTAACTTATTGATTTGAAGCAGGCTCTCAGACTGACACTAAACACATTTTTCAAACTCAGTGAGTTTGTTCGATTCCCTAATCCAATGTGACACTGTTTTCCTGTTGATCTCACTGGAACATGAGGGAGATCCTTGCCAACATTGACACACTCACATACCTTCTTTGCTGAGGCAGAGAACATCTTTTGAAACTGTTTTACGTAGAGGCTCTCATTTTTATCCATTGACGACTGTGTCCCTTACATTGTATACTGTCTAAGGATGTTCAGCCTCTTCAGAATGTGAAAATAAAACCAGCTTTGTTTGTCTCATAAATCCCTGGAGGTGGCAATTAAGAAAACTGTTAAAAAGCAGTTAGTAGGCCAGGATTCTGAGCCTGGAGGTGTGGCTCTAAAGGCCCAAGGAGAGGACATAGGGGGCCTACTAGAGAATCTGCTAGCAGAGCATGAGGGTCCTGCTGCAGAAGCTGCTGGGAGTGGGGGTGTTAGCTGGGAACCTGCTGGGAGGGAGAGAGTCCTGGAAGTGAGGTGGAGTGAAGAGTAAGTCAAGACAAATTAAAGCAGAGCTTCAGGCTCTCTACAGACTGTGGTCTATTCGTTTAATATTCCCAGCATCCCATATGGTCCTCGGAGCACTGCCTGGAGTAATTCCTTTGTGCAGAGCCAGGAGAACCCCCTGAGCATTGCCTGGTGTGACCCAAAGAGCCAAAAAAATATCAACACTTATCGATGAACCGAGGCTGCTTTGTGTGATTTGCGAGCCAGGCTGTGATCAGCTCTTCTGCTGGGTGGAGCTCTGATGAGAGGGAGTTCGGATGTGGAAAATGGAGGCCCTCATGGTGTGGGAGTTCCTGTGGCTTCTTGCGAGGCTCAACTCGGGTGGCGGGCCAAGGCTAGGACCCCCATCCCTCCCCAGCACCTCGTGATCAGCTGGACACAGGGAGAGCTGGTATCAGCTCTGCCCCATGTGTGTGAGTCTCTGGATCGGCATACCTGGGCTACATCTGATACATCTGATTTCTCTGGCAAAAGACATCTACATCCTGTTAGAAGACATCACAAAATATCTGGCTGTTCTGCTTGGAAGTTTTGATCAGTGGTCTCAGATGATGCCTCTTTTTTTTTAAAGCAAAATGATTTTATTTGGAGGCTCTTTAGGAAGGGCAAGGAGAGAGAACAGAGAGAGACAGAGAGAGACAGAGACAGAAAAGAGAGAACATGAGTGAGACAGAGACAGAGAGACAGAAAAAGAGAGAGAGGGAGGGAGGGAGAGAGAGAAATGCACTCAAGATAGAACTTGGGCTCTTGCAAAGGCAAAGGGAGCCCCATTATATGCATCCTAGCATCAGCATGCTTTCATTTCATGAAAGCATGAAAGTGCACATCTCAAGAGGTGAGATGCAGGTCATACATGTGTTTGTCCATGTGGGTTCAAGCAGCACACGGCCTTGGGCAGCATATGCGCTCAGGGTTGCCTTTACCAGTCCATATTCACATGCACAATAAGTTCCTATTAAATTTTCATATGATGCTTTTAGAAGCTATTTCCCTCTGTGAGTTAAGGTTAAAAAATAGTATTAATCTAGTTTTTTAAATCGTGTTACACTTATTAGCTCGAATGCTTCTATTTAAAAAGGCTAGAGTAATAGTACAGTGGGTGGGGCATTTGCCCTCCACACAGCTGACAACAGTTTGATCCTGGTAGCACATATGGTCCCCAAGCCTGCCAGGAATGATCTCTGAGCAGAAAGCCAGAAGTATGTCTTGAGCATAGCCAGGTATGACTACTACATCACCGCACAATAAAAAGAAATTTTCCAGGCAGAGACAGATAAGGATTAAGGTGTTTGCCTTGCATGTGGCCTTCAGGACAACTATTGCCAATGGATTTGTGGAAAGATGTTTACTATTTCAGCAAAATACAAAATGGATAGTGTGTTGTATGATTAACTAGAATTAGAAGATGCTTCCCAATATTCAGGAAAACAATCAAGTGGGTTTTCATATCTGTCCCTTATAATATTTCATTGTATCCTGCTCTTACATTATCCTGTTATCTCAGTGCAGGTGTCCCTGTGATTATACAGACATGAAAATTATAATGTAAAAACGGTATCAGGCAGTATTGACCAGAGTTGTTTACTCATTATAGGAAATGACAATCTTCCTGATAAGAGAAGAACCATTCTATGCCAGGTAAATGTGAAGAAAAAGGAATCTTAAAATTTAAGGAAGCATTATGAGTTCATCCAATGGTTACATTGCTATCCTGAGTTCTAGCATTCAGTACTAAATATTTGTATTCATTAACATAGCTAGGAGTTGTGATTTAGGAGGACAATTTTAATGTAACCCTAAGAGAGGCCATTGCATGACTTAATGACATGTCATCAGTAAGGCAGCAGTGCTAATGAGTAAAGAATTTTGTCTCTGTACTATTGTTTGTCAAAAACTCAGTGCACCAGATTCATTTTCCAGAGGCCTGTGTGGAGTTGTTGATCTGGGTGTGATAAACAATGGCACCAGTACAAATTCACAAATTTGAGTTTGAAGACTCAAATCATTCCAGTATTAATTTTTAAATTTTTTTTTATCATACCACCATGAGACATAAAATTACAAAGGTGTTCATAATTGGTTCTTGGTAATGCAGTATTCCAGCACCCATCCCTCTACCAGTGCCCCATTTTACCACCAATGTTCCCCACACCTTCCTGCCCACCCCCAGGCTGCCTCAATAGCAGGTACCCCAGTTTCTTCTCTTTCTCTCTGTCTCTCTGCATCTCTCTCCCTTTTCTTTTTAAACATTGTGGCTAGCCCTGCAGATATTTAGAATTCATAACTTAAATATCTTTATGTATATTAAATGGTGAGTTTTAATCTGCCATTACCATTTCCCACACTTAGTAAAACAACCAGTATTAATTTTTAAGCAAGGTGATGTTCATGGAGTTGCGGCATGAACCTATAAAAGCTGTTGAAAAGTTTTGAAGTCAACTTACTGCGTTACCGTCTGAGATAACAGATGCTTTCTCAGAAAATCCCCGTCTTCTCTGTGTACTCAGCACTTCCGTGTTGCTTATGTACCCTTCGCGTCTCTCTCACTCAAACAGAACAAAGTAAAGGGACATTTTCAAATGTCTATTCATGGGAATTTACTGTCATAATTATTTACTTTGCCTGCCATCAAACTGACCTATGGTCCTTGCTTGCTAATCCCATCCTTTTTTTTTTCAGCAGTCCTCCAGAATCCATGATGGTTAACATCAACGTGAGTGATGAAGACAATGAAGATACCGAGTACAGGCTTGATGAAGTCTACCTGCTGCCTTCTGATAACTATGACCTCTCACTTCCCTATAAGCCTTGCAGATACCAGAGAGACACATGTTATGAACGGGAGGACTTCTCTTCTATGAGCACACAGGGTGAGCTAAAACACCTTAAATCTCCTCTTGAATAGCAGAGCCTCTTTGCCTTCTGCTCAGGAGATTGCTTACTGGTGAATTTACATTTCTGGTTCAATATATGTAAGATAGAATGTAGATCAAAGGATTCCCTGTCTCAGGCTACCTTCTGTGAGAAACCCTCTGTCTCAAGTGTGAGCTGTTGAAACTGTTAATGCTAAACAGGAGGCTGGTGGGTATGGCCAAATTCTAGTAGTGAAGAGATGCTGAAAACTTGTTCTTTGTCATAACTTCTCTATACATTGAGCGGTAGCTGTACTTTTATTTATTTTTTGTCTAACCAAGTACTAACCAGACCCGACTATGCTTAGACTATGCCCGACTCTGATCAGATGAGATCGGCTGTTTTCAGAGTGTTATGGCTGTAGACAGCGTGGTATGGCTCAGGGAATACTCTGCTGTGCACTCAGGGAATTACTCTGGCGGTGCACAGGTGGTGGTATGGGATGCCGGAATCAAAAAGTAGGTCGGTCATATGCAAGACAAATGCTCTACTCGCTGTACCCTGATGTATTTTTAAAAACGTTTTGTCCACATCCAGTGATGCTCAGGTGCTATTCTTGGCTCCGTATTCAGAATTTACTCCTGTCAAGTTCGTAGACCATCTGGGGTGTCGGAGATGAATACCTGGTCAATCAGGTGCAATTCAGGAATCATTTTTGCTGCTCATCTCCAACCACAACAAGATGGTTGTTGTTGGACACATCTAAGGAATATAGGCAGTAGGATAGAGTAACAGTACAGTAGCAATACACTTGCCTTTTCGGAGCTGATTTGGGTTGAATGGAAGCATTCCATATGATCCCTCTGAATGCATAGTCAGCAGTTAGTACAGAGAATAGCTGGGTGTGGCCTTATTCCAAAAGCCAATCAAAAACATTTATTCTAGAGAAAAATAAGGGAGGAATTATTTGTTCATCAGCTTCTCCAGAGAGGAAAAATCAATAAAATGAACACAGATGCAACATGTTAGATATGAGTTCTTTTTCATGTTTTAAATTTTAATTGCATTAGTGATAAAATTGTTGTTTATTAAGTTTATTGTTTTTGACATTTTTGTTACTAGTTTTTGCATATCGAAAGCGCATCCGACAGCTTGCCAGGCTCTGCCATGCAGGCGCTATACTCTCATTACCTTGTGGGGCTCTCTCAGAGGGGTGGGTAGAATATTCATGGTAAGAACCTCCGGCTCTGGGCACATCTCTTTGACTCCACCATTCTCCCTGTGTTAACATATGCCTCAGAGACCTGGGTCCTATGAAAACAGGATGAGAATGCTATTCGGGTCTCCCATAGAGGGAATCGAAAGAACTATGCTTGGAATATCATGCCTCACTCAAGTGAGTGAAGGAATCCGGAGTTCTGGCCTCCATCGCTATTCCAGAATCAGGGACGCTGTCTCGTTTGTCACGATCACGATCACGATCACGATCTTCCCGTTAATCATCTATTTGCTAGAGCGGGCACCAGTAATATCTCCATATGTCCTGTCTCATGCCAGTAGAGCAAAGGGCATCGGCTTGCTACAGGAACATAAAGAGCCTCAAACCATTATATTAGGTCATGGGAATGACCTAATATAATTGTTACTGGCATTTGGCATGTCAAATACAACACGAGCAGCTTGCTAGGCTTGCCGTGCAAGGGAGGCATCTTCTTTTAAACACCTCCAAATAAAGCATTTATTGATGAACCGCGGCCGCCGCGGCCGCACAGCCAGGCTGTGATGGGCTGGTCGGCTGGGTGGAGTTCTGAAGAGAGGGAAGTCCGGATGTGGAAAATGGCGGGACCCATGGAGTGGGTGGGGGGTCGTCTGGCTTGTTGTGAGGTTCTGCCGGGGTGGTGGGCCAAGGCTAGAACCCACCATGCCTCCCAACTGCCTCATGAACGGCTGGGCACAGGGGAGAGCAAGGAACCGCTCTGCCCCATGTCTAAGAGTCTCTGGACCAGCATACCTGGGCCGGATTGAGGAAGAAACAGCTGCAGGGTGGGTGTCGATGATCCGGGCTGTGATGGGCTGGTCGGCTGGGTGGAGTTCTGAAGAGAGCGAAGTCCGGATGTGGAAAATGGCGGCACCCATGGAGTGGGTGGGGGTCGTCTGGCTTGTTGTGAGGTTCTGCCGGGGTGGTGGGCCAAGGCTAGAACCCACCATGCCTCCCAACTGCCTCATGAACGGCTGGGCACAGGGAGAGCAAGGAACCGCTCTGCCCCATGTCTAAGAGTCTCTGGACCAGCATACCTGGGCCGGATTGAGGAAGAAACAGCTGCAGGGGTGGGTGTCAATGATCCGGGCTGTGATGGGCTGGTCGGCTGGGTGGAGTTCTGAAGAGAGCGAAGTCCGGATGTGGAAAATGGCGGCACCCATGGAGTGGGTGGGGGGGTCGTCTGGCTTGTTGTGAGGTTCTGCCGGGGTGGTGGGCCAAGGCTAGAACCCACCATGCCTCCCAACTGCCTCATGAACGGCTGGGCACAGGGAGAGCAAGGAACCACTCTGCCCCATGTCTAAGAGTCTCTGGACCAGCATACCTGGGCCGGATTGAGGAAGAAACAGCTGCAGGGTGGGTGTCGATGATCCGGGCTATGATGGGCTGGTCGGCTGGGTGGAGTTCTGAAGAGAGGGAAGTCCAGATGTGGAAAATGGCGGCACCCATGGAGTGGGTGGGGGTCGTCTGGCTTGTTGTGAGGTTCTGCCGGGGTGGTGGGCCAAGGCTGAGAACCCACCATGCCTCCCAACTGCCTCATGAACGGCTGGGCACAGGGAGAGCAAGGAACCACTCTGCCCCATGTCTAAGAGTCTCTGGACCAGCATACCTGGGCGGATTGAGGAAGAAACAGCTGCAGGGTGGGTGTCGATGATCCGGGCTGTGATGGGCTGGTCGGCTGGGTGGAGTTCTGGGCCGGATTGAGGAAGAAACGGCTGCAGGGTGGGTGTCGATGATCCGGGCTGTGATGGGCTGGTCGGCTGGGTGGAGTTCTGAAGAGAGCGAAGTCCGGATGTGGAAAATGGCGGCACCCATGGAGTGGGTGGGGGGGGTCGCTCTGGCTTGTTGTGAGGTTCTGCCGGGGTGGTGGGCCAAGGCTAGAACCCACCATGCCTCCCAACTGCCTCATGAACGGCTGGGCACAGGGAGAGCAAGGAACCACTCTGCCCCATGTCTAAGAGTCTCTGGACCAGCATACCTGGGCCGGATTGAGGAAGAAACAGCTGCAGGGGGGTGTCGGTGATCCGGGCTGTGATGGGCTGGTCGGCTGGTGGAGTTCTGAAGAGAGCGAAGTCCGGATGTGGAAAATGGCGGCACCCATGGAGGGGGGGGGGGGTCGTCTGGCTTGTTGTGAGGTTCTGCCGGGGTGGTGGGCCTAGGCTAGAACCCACCATGCCTCCCAACTGCCTCATGAACGGCTGGGCACAGGGAGAGCAAGGAACCACTCTGCCCCATGTCTAAGAGTCTCTGGACCAGCATACCTGGGCCGGATTGAGGAAGAAACAGCTGCAGGGTGGGTGTCGATGATCCGGGCTGTGATGGGCTGGTCGGGCTGGGTGGAGTTCTGAAAGAGGGAAGTCCGGATGTGGAAAATGGCGGGACCCATGGAGTGGGTGGGGGGGTCGTCTGGCTTGTTGTGAGGTTCTGCCGGGTGGTGGGCCAAGGCTAGAACCCACCATGCCTCCCAACTGCCTCATGAACGGCTGGGCACAGGGAGAGCAAGGAACCGCTCTGCCCCATGTCTAAGAGTCTCTGGACCAGCATACCTGGCCGGATTGAGGAAGAAACAGCTGCAGGGTGGGTGTCGGCGATCGGGCCGTGATGGGCTGGTCGGCTGGGTGGAGTTCTGGGCCGGATTGAGGAAGAAACGGCTGCAGGGTGGGTGTCGATGATCCGGGCTGTGATGGGCTGGTCCTGGGTGGAGTTCTGGCCGGATTGAGGAAGAAACGCTGCAGGGTGGGTGTCGGTGATCCGGCAGTGATGGGCTGGTCGGCTGGGTGGAGTTCTGAAGAGAGCAAGTCCGGATGTGGAAATGGTGGCACCCATGGAGTGGGTGGGGGGTCGCCTGGCTTGTCTGAGGTTCTGCCGGGTGGTGGGTGGCTAGAACCCACCATGCCCCCCCAACTGCCTAAGGAACGGCTGGGCACAGGGAGAGCAAGGAACCGCTCTGCCTCATGTCTAGAGTCTCTGACCAGCATACCTGGCCGGATTGAGGAAGAAACAGCTGCAGGGTGGGTGTCAATGATCCGGGCGTGATGGGCTGGTCGGCTGGGTGGAGTTCTGAAGAGAGCAAGTCCGGATGTGGAAAATGGCGCACCCATGGAGTGGGTGGGGGTCGCCTGGCTTGTTCTGAGGTTCTGCCGGGTGGTGGGCCAAGGCTAGAACCCACCATGCCTCCCAACTGCCTCAGGAACGGCTGAGCACAGGGAGAGCAGGAACCACTCTGCCCCATGTCTAAGAGTCTCTGGACCAGCATACCTGGGCCGGATTGAGGAAGAAACAGCTGCAGGGTGGGTGTCGATGATCCGGCTATGATGGGCTGGTCGGCTGGGTGGAGTTCTGAAGAGAGGGAAGTCCAGATGTGGAAAATGGCGGCACCCATGGAGTGGGTGGGGGTCGTCTGGCTTGTTGTGAGGTTCTGCCGGGTGGTGGCAAGGTTAGAACCCACCATGCCTCCCAACTGCCTCATGAACGGCTGGGCACAGGAGAGTAAGGAACCACTCTGCCCCATGTCTAAGAGTCTCTGGACCAGCATACCTGGGCCGGATTGAGGAAGAAACAGCTGCAGGGTGGGTGTCGGCGATCCGGGCTGTGATGGGCTGGTCGGCTGGGTGGAGTTCTGGGCCGATTGACGAAGAAACG
>JAJIBD010025107.1:0-43920 GCA_021461705.1 Cryptotis parvus
GGGATTCGGGTCACTAGAGCACCAGGTCAGATTAGAATGTGGGTGTAGGTTTCTTTCTTGTGGAATCTCATTTCCATCACACTGAAATGAGAAATTTCAGAGGAAATGCTATGTAACAATGGAATTTCCAATGCCACCAGAGTATTTTTAAATTTGTATTTAATTAAAATTTTTATTCGTGCAGAAAAAAAATTATTAAATTTTAATTTAAATTTGTTGCTCGTGGGGCAGGAGTGATAGTAGAGTGGTAGGGCATTTGCCTTGCAAGCAGCCACATGGAGTTCGATCCCCAGGCATCCCATAAGGTCCACGAGCACCGCCAGCAACAACTGAGCAAAGACCAGGGGTTCTTGAGCATCTCAGGTTTGACCCAAAGAAACAAATAAAAACAAAAAAAAACAAAACAAACCTTTTCTTTGTTTTGGGTCAGCTTGAGCTCATTGTCTGGATTGTATAGTGTGAGGATGGAACCCAGACTCCAGCCAGGGCAGAGCATTTAAGAACCCCCTGGAACCATCTCCTAAGCTAATATGCTGGTTTTGTCAATATCAGTGAAGCACATTATTTTTTGTCATAGAATAATGACTCATCACCCTATTTATCTTCAAAATAGTTAAAAGGGGGCCAGAGAGAGACAACTCTATATCAGATTAGGCGCGAGATGCCGGAGGCTGGTTTCTATCCTTGACAACTCAGGGATCTCTAGTTAACAAGAGCCCAAAGTCTACAGAACTAGGAACAATGTGATCAAAAACATTGCCAGCCTTGCCCAAAAGAAACATCATACTGATTCCAGTGACTTAGAGACTCTACCCCTGGTAAGATAACCTCCACTTCCTAATAAGATCTTTGCAATCTTCCTTCCTTCTTCATTCCTTCCACTCCTTACTCCCTCCCTCCTTCCTTACTCCCTCTCTTTCCTTTCGTTTTATCTTTTTTTTTGTCAGATCTAGCAATGTGAAGAGTTATCCTGTCTCTACTCAGGAATTACTCCCAAATACTCGGGTGACCGTATGGGATGCCAGGATGAAACCAGGATGGGCTGTGCACATAATACCCTCCCTGCCAATATATTGTCCGTAGTTTTCCTTTCTTACGCGTGGTACAATTTAAGTGTTCTGATTTTGGAGCTAAGATTTGGCAGAGCTCAGGAGGGCAACTTTTTTTTTGCCTTTTTGGGTCACCCCACGGCAATGCTCAGGGCTTACTCCTGGCTCTACTCAGAGTCACTCCCTGGCGTGCTCGGAGGACCACATGTACGAGGATCAGACACCCGCGTGCAAGGCAAAGCCTACCCTGGGCCTCAGCTCCGGCCCCAGGAGGCCATATATTGTGCCAGAGATTGGACCTGGGTCAGCTGCATGTTACACTAGCAATTCACCACTCTGTCTCTCCACACACTCATGTTCAGTTTCTTGCTCTTACTACTTGGTAGTGCTTGGCGGATCTGACTTGTGCCAGGGTTGAACCTAGGTCCGTCAGACACTCAGTCAATTTCACTGGTGTGAATTCCCCCAGGCACTCTTTTATTATCTCATTGGCTATCAATTTTGTATCCACCCTAGCATTATTTAGAGGTTATTCCTGGGTCAGAACATATGGGATGGGGAAGCAACCAGGGTCAGACGCAAGCAAGGAAGATGCCATATATTCACTAAGCTATTGCTTCAGTCCAAACCCAGACCATTATATTTCTTGGACTTCACTGAAAGCTCTTCCTCAGATATACTTGGTGGACATACAGACCCCGGTAGCAGTGGATCGGAGTAGCACTGCACTGATTGACCTTAACACTGAACTCTCAGGCCTGGAGGGAGAATATTGCCAGTGGTAGCACCTGGGTTTCCTAGCACAGCTTGACAATGAGCCTTTCCACCCCAGCACCCTCCCCCAGCGGCAAACACACACAAACACACACACACTACACATAGAAACATACTCACCCAAGTCTGTCAGAGACTATGAAGATATCTGGTATAGAAGTGCATACTCTATCTTGGAAAAAGAGAGGATTCGGTGACAGGTAGCTGAAATGAGTCACATAATATCTATGTTTCTAAAACATATGTTACATGAGCCTAGGTAATCTCAGGTTCAGTTAGGAGTGAAATAAAAATTTATTTTTTAGAGAAATTCTGATCACATATGACTGGGATTACAAGCTGAGACATACTTACTTTGGCCCATATGCCTGCGTGGCAAAATGTAAAGAGAACTCATTAGAATCTCAGTGCAATAGTTACTCATACATAACTATTTACAAATTTATGTCAAATTGGTCACAGAGAAGCCAGAGGGTAAATTTGAAATCATTGTCTGGACATTCAATTTTCTGTATAAAATCATGATGAGCAGGGGCAGAATGATAGCACCGTGGGTACTGCAGATGACTTGCATGAGTGATTCCTGGGTGCAGAACCAGGAATAACCTCGGGCAATGCTAGATGTGTTGCAAAAATAAAAGAAAAGGAACAATCATGAGAGATCATAATAGGGAAAACAGGCAGCGGAAGTTCTACCGGTATATCAGCAGCCTCAAAATAACCCCAGATTACTTTGATAGGTCATATGCACATCTGTTTTCACTGCAGCACGTAATCCAACAGCCAAGACATAAAAGAACCCACATGCCCAATTAAGGCTGAATAGATTAAGATATTGTAAAGAGAAACAATGGACTTCTCTAAGCTCTAGAAAGGGCTTAAATTGGGCAATCACCATTAGATATGGATGGAACTAGAGGACCTACTACTGAGTGAAGTCAGTAGAAGTAAGGCACAAAGTGTGAGGGTGGGAATGGAATGTATAGGAAAAAGCATCAGGCTTCTAAGTCACTATCCGTGGTATACTGAAGTTTATGTACAGAGCAACTTCAATCAAGTTTGTCACTGGATAAAGCCTTTAGAGCTGGCATAATACCTTTCAAAGTAATGGGGTAGCAGTAAAGGGGAAGGGAGTAGGGCACTTGCTGTGCTGCAACCAGCCACTCTGGCTTTGATTCCCAACAACATCTTCTGTCCCCTAAGACTGTTAGAAGCAATCCCATAGCCAGGAAAGAGCCATAAAGAGCACTGACAGGTGTGCCCCTAAAATTAAAATAAAATGTTAGTGTAATCATAAAATACCAAACTTAATTGCATTAAATAAAAATGATAAAAAGGAAAAGAAAAGGAATAGTCAGCCGAGGGGGAGGTCATGCATGGGCTAATTTCAATAAAGTTACAATAGTATTCAATAGAAGAGCTAAATCTCAAATAGTAAATAAAGCAGAAAGTGTACTGTGGATCAAAAACATTTCAGGAAGAGATTGAGAGGACAGAAAACAAATGAAAATAGCTGCCTACAATTCTAGTAATGCCAAAATAGCCTAGTTTTCCTCAAGCACTGTCAAAGTATTGACTTAGTGATCCCTAAAAACAGCAGGGATATGGTACTAAAGTCTCTGAGCAGTGCAGAGGAGACCTACCTTAGGTCTTGATATTTCCTAGCACATAGACACTAGACACTGAAGTTTGTAAAATCATTTATTTATTTATCTATTCATTTATGTATGTATGTATTTCTTCATTTCTTTATTTCTTTTTTTTTTAAGTTGAGGTCACACCAAGCGCAATGCTCCAGAGTCCCTCACTTACTCTACACCAGGAATTACTACTGGAGGAGCTCAGGGACCCATAACAATTGCAGGATCAAACCTGAATAGGCTACATCCAAGGCAATTGCCTCACCGCTACTCTGTCATTCTGGCCCCTAGTTTACAAAGCTACAAGTAGCAGTGGCCTCTGGTTCCCAGGCAGTCAGATGAAATCTCAATGAATTAATGAAATCAATTGTTTTTCTTGATTTGGGCCCCACGTCCAGTGATGTTCATGGCTGTTCAGGCTCTTCACTCAGAAGTTAGTCCTAGCGGTATCGGGGAGACAACATGGGATACCAGGGATCAAAAAGCATCAACCAGGTGCAAGGTGGCTCCCTACACACTGGATTCCATTCCTCAGTCCTGAAAGTCACTTTCTTAAATGATTACGAAGGCTAATGAATGTTATTTGGCTGGATATGGAGGGGAATGGAGTGCGGAGTCAAGAACACATCAGTGTTGGGTTTCCATCATTATTGGATAAATGCTACTTCTCCCTAGAGGGAAAGGGTAGCTTCAGCAGAACATACCACAGAATTGAGTGTCACTTCTTTCCTCAGAAAGCAAAGACTGCAGAGAAATCATCAAGTTAGTATTAGGAGAGAAGCTTCAGTGTGAAGAGAGTTGGCAGATCAGGCAGCCCTAGCTGAGCAGCTCAAGTAGGGGTTGTAAGTGGGCGGCTGGTTGGAGAGCATCAAAATCTCAAGTGAGACAGGATCAGGGGAATTAACTATGTGCTGGAGCGGCTACACAAATATTTCTCTATAACTGAGATAATCACAACTTGTGGAGCTCCATAAATCAATCAGTATTCACATCATTAGTGACAGTATTAATGTTTGGTTTAGAGTTCATAGGACTTAGTTGGACAAATTGATCAACAAACTGTACTGACTAGGCAAAGGTTATGTTACTTTTTTGGCTTCTCTTTGCCTCTCTCTATCTCTTCTCCTCTTCTGTCCTTCCCTCTTTCTTCTTTTTCTCCTTTCTCCTTCTCATATGTGGGTCTTCATTCAAGTCTGACTTACAGAAAGAAGTAAGGAAAATAAGGGACATTCATTGATAGGTTTAAAATGTCCCATAGGTCTAGGGACCTCTATGAGAATAATACTTAAAAGTGTTCAATTTGGACAAGAGCTGATTTCTAATCGTTGGTAATGGGATGCACGGATAGTAACGTTTCAATATCTGTATTACAAGCCATAATGCCCAAATGGGGAGAGGATATATGGAGAGATCAGAATACAGAGAGACAAAGGGAAAGAGAGAGGAGAGAGTGAAAAAAGTGAGTGAGCCAGTAAGAGAGGAGGTGCAAGTATAGTGTTAGGAGGAGGGGAGGGTAAGTGTGGACATTGGTTGTTTGAAATGTACACTGGTGAGGATCTGGTGTTGGAACACTGCATGACTGAATCGATCATGAAAATTTTAGTAACTATGTATCTCATAATGATTCAAATAAAATGTAAATAAGTTAACTCATACATCGTATAAGTTGATTAAAAGAAAGTTGAGCAATGTCAGTATATACGAATGAGGTATTCTAATATTATGGTGTACTAGTCTGATCTCTCTTGCTAATGGAAGTCATTTCCATTGGCCTGATTCTATTTCATATGATGCAAAAACTCTCTTGAAACCTTTGCAAAATTTTATGTGTATCACTTATTCATTTTGATTCCTAAACATCCTCCAAGAAAATGTGTCCTCCAGGAAATGCAACAGTATAATGCAAAAATACTTGTAGGATAGCTGGAATGTCTCCTGCCTACTCCACCAGTGCATTCATGTACTTAAGCAAGAAGACTTGCGCACCATTCGGGGCAGGCCCTAAGGCAGAAAATGATGAAAATGCAGGGTCTGGTGGAGCATGTCATCACCCAGCTCTGTCTTCGGTAAGTAGAGTCACATCACCCACTGCACTGAGCCCCAGCTCATATCCACATTCTACACTGCACCTCTAACAGTAATGATGTCACAAGCCCTCTTGGAATTTAAATCACATTTAGGGACCAGAGCAATAGTGCATTTTGTAGATATTTACCATGCCAGCAGCCTGCTAGGGTTTCCTACCCTGGCACATCCTAGGCACCACAGAAAGTACCAAAAAAGTAATTCCTAAGTGTGGTCAGTCACCAAACATATATTTTTTTGTGTGGTCAGTCACCAAACATACATATTTGAAGCACTGTTTCAGGGGCCATAGAGACAGTGCAGCAGTCAGATTGTTCTCTTGCGTGTGTCTGACCTGATTTTTCTTCCTTTGTACCGTGAGACCCACCAACAGTGTTCACTAGGGTGTTAAGTGTCAGTCCTGAGAACCACCGGTGGTGGTCCTGAAATAAAAGGAAAACAACATAATCCAAAACCTTGAAATCACACTTGGGCAGTGATACAAGTAGAATGGGTCAGTGGGACTAAGGAGAAGATGCTCTACGAGTGCTGTGGAGTACTGGAAGACAGATATAATTCATGACAGGAATCACTATTCTAGACAGGAGCAGAAAGGGCATCACTGTGACAGCTGCGAATTCTCTTTTCTTTTCCTTCTCTCTCTCTCTCTCTTCTTTTTTTTTTTTTTTTTTTTTGCTTCTTGGGTCAAACACAGCGATGCTCACGGATTACTCCTGGATGTGCACTCAGGAATCACTCCTGGCATTGCTCCGGGGACCACATGGGATGCCTGGAGATCAAACCCTAGTAGACTGCATGCAAGGCAAACAGTTTTCCTGCTGGACTATCACTCCTTCCACCAGCTGGGAATTTTCTAAGAGACCATGCTTCTTAGCAAAATTGTTTCTCAAGAGAGAAAAGTGATAGGGGGAAACCTGGAATTCTTAAGGTGCAAAAGGAATCAAATTTAACAAGAATAAGGATTTTTTTTTGTTAGAAAATATGTATACATCATACATTTGTCAAGGGCAAATTTTCTTTTTTTTTTTAATTTATTTATTTTTTTCCACCTTTTCTCCTTTTTTTTTAATTGAAGGATGCTCATGTAGAGTCCTGGCTCCACAGGGTTCCAACATGCATACTCCACGAACCATCTCCCATCACCAACGCCTCCCCCCTCCCCCTCCCGAATCCCAACCACCCGGCGGGCTCTATATGTCATCTCCTTCCTCTGTATATCTCCCTCTCAGCAAACCCTCCTGCTGTTCGCGGAATGCAGTGTACCAAAAAACATCATCCTTTCACCACCCTAGTGGCAGCGCCCGCTTGCGCCCCAGCGCTGGACTCCAACTGCTTCTGCTGGTCCTCTGGTCGTGGGGCATTTTCCCAGCGCCCGGACAATGAAAATGGTGGCTAGTGTGCTGGACGAGTCCATCCGGCTGCTTCGGGACCCCAGGCGACCGGGCCCACTCCCAAAGCCCATCTGCCCTCCTCGGGGTTCCATAGTCAGCTGAGGCCCGGCGCGAGCCAGGCTCCCGCCTCCTGAGCCGTCTGCAAGACTCTGGATGCCGGCCCGTCAGCCAAGAATAAGGATTTTAAAGAATCAGGATGTAAACGATTTTGATTAACAGTTTCACAGAAATAACACTTGCTGAATCTGAAATTCATGGTACACAACATGCTTAAACACAAAAATATAACTTCCGTACAGTAAGGATACATGTTATTAGTTTGCACATTTCACCTAGTAAGTTCTATGTCATTCGACACCATTGCTATTAAGTTCTGTGGGGTAGGTGAATGAGCATTTTCTATTTTGCAGGAAATAATGAAGAGACCACATTGTCAAAGAAACAGTGAAATCAAACAAAACACGTTAGGAACAAGCTAGAGGGGAATGGGCAAAATATGTAGAGAGTGTTAGCAAGAATAGGGACATGTGGCCAGAAAGTCCACTTTCGATTCAGTCAACCAACCAAGAATGCCTTGCTGCGTAGTATTTTAAGATAACTTAGGCTGCGGCAAACCTGGTGTGGTTCTCCCTGTGTAGTTTCTGTCTCTGGCTCTACCACACTGGATATTCAAGACTAATTTCTCAAGAGAAGTCCTGAAGTTAGTGCATCAAACATTCGCTTACCTTTTCCCATGAATATTTGCAGTCCAATTTTGTCACTGAGATAAGCCATAGTGATCTCCCAGATCGCCCTGTGGATTAAAGCTCCATTCAGAAAAAGGTCAGGACAGTAACTGGTGAGATCCACTGTATTCACGCTTATCTCTCTTCTTTCCATCACTGTGTGGAGCAGCCTTTAAGGGCAGTCCAGAAGGAGGAGGAGTCTGTGACTGCCAGGTTGTCTAGAAATATCTTCAGGTTGTGAACAGTCCAGCACTGAAAATGAAATCACAACTCAAAAGTGTGCAACTTGTGCTTTCATGTAACCAATACAGTCTTACTTCCTGCACATGAAAGTGCGCCAAGTAAAAGCCCGCCCTGGTGCCTAGATCCAATAGTAACTTATTGATTTGAAGCAGGCTCTCAGACTGACACTAAACACATTTTTCAAACTCAGTGAGTTTGTTCGATTCCTAATCCAATGTGACACTGTTTTCCTGTTGATCTCACTGGAACATGAGGAGATCCTTGCCAACATTGACACACTCACATAACTTCTTTGCTGAGGCAGAGAACATCTTTTGAAACTGTTTTACGTAGAGGCTCTCATTTTTATCCATTGGCGACTGTGTCCCTTACATTGTATACTGTCTAAGGATGTTCAGCCTCTTCAGAATGTGAAAATAAAACCAGCTTTGTTTGTCTCATAAATCCCTGGAGGTGGCAATTAAGAAAACTGTTAAAAAGCAGTTAGTAGGCCAGGATTCTGAGCCTGGAGGTGTGGCTCTAAAGGCCCAAGGAGAGGACATAGGGGGCCTACTAGAGAATCTGCTAGCAGAGCATGAGGGTCCTGCTGCAGAAGCTGCTGGGAGTGGGGGTGTTAGCTGGGGAACCTGCTGGGAGGAGAGAGTCCTGGAAGTGAGGTGGAGTGAAGAGTAAGTCAAGACAAATTAAAGCAGAGCTTCAGGCTCTCTACAGACTGTGGTCTATTCGTTTAATATTCCCAGCATCCCATATGGTCCTCGGAGCACTGCCTGGAGTAATTCCTTTGTGCAGAGCCAGGAGAACCCCCTGAGCATTGCCTGGTGTGACCCAAAGAGCCAAAAAAATATCAACACTTATCGATGAACCGAGGCTGCTTTGTGTGATTTGCGAGCCAGGCTGTGATCAGCTCTTCTGCTGGGTGGAGCTCTGATGAGAGGGGAGTTCGGATGTGGAAAATGGAGGCCCTCATGGTGTGGGAGTTCCTGTGGCTTCTTCCGGAGGCTCAACTCGGGTGGCGGGCCAAGGCTAGGACCCCCATCCCTCCCCAGCACCTCGTGATCAGCTGGACACAGGGAGAGCTGGTATCAGCTCTGCCCCATGTGTGTGAGTCTCTGGATCGGCATACCTGGGCTACATCTGATACATCTGATTTCTCTGGCAAAAGACATCTACATCCTGTTAGAAGACATCACAAAATATCTGGCTGTTCTGCTTGGAAGTTTTGATCAGTGGTCTCAGATGATGCCTCTTTTTAAAGCAAAATGATTTTATTTGGAGGCTCTTTAGGAAGGGCAAGGAGAGAGAACAGAGAGAGACAGAGAGAGACAGAGACAGAAAGAGAACATGAGTGAGACAGAGACAGAGAGACAGAAAAGAGAGAGAGGGAGGGGGGAGAGAGAGAAATGCACTCAAGATAGAACTTGGGCTCTTGCAAAGGCAAAGGAGCCCCATTATATGCATCCTAGCATCAGCATGCTTTCATTTCATGAAAGCATGAAAGTGCACATCTCAAGAGGTGAGATGCAGGTCATACATGTGTTTGTCCATGTGGGGTTCAAGCAGCACACGGCCTTGGGCAGCATATGCGCTCAGGGTTGCCTTTACCAGTCCATATTCACATGCACAATAAGTTCCTATTAAATTTTCATATGATGCTTTTAGAAGCTATTTCCCTCTGTGAGTTAAGGTTAAAAAATAGTATTAATCTAGTTTTTTTAAATCGTGTTACACTTATTAGCTCGAATGCTTCTATTTAAAAAGGCTAGAGTAATAGTACAGTGGGTGGGGCATTTGCCCTCCACACAGCTGACAACAGTTTGATCCTGGTAGCACATATGGTCCCCCAAGCCTGCCAGGAATGATCTCTGAGCAGAAAGCCAGAAGTATGTCTTGAGCATAGCCAGGTATGACTACTACATCACCGCACAATAAAAAGAAATTTTCCAGGCAGAGACAGATAGGATTAAGGTGTTTGCCTTGCATGTGGCCTTCAGGACAACTATTGCCAATGGATTTGTGGAAAGATGTTTACTATTTCAGCAAAATACAAAATGGATAGTGTGTTGTATGATTAACTAGAATTAGAAGATGCTTCCCAATATTCAGGAAAACAATCAAGTGGGTTTTCATATCTGTCCCTTATAATATTTCATTGTATCCTGCTCTTACATTATCCTGTTATCTCAGTGCAGGTGTCCCTGTGATTATACAGACATGAAAATTATAATGTAAAAACGGTATCAGGCAGTATTGACCAGAGTTGTTTACTCATTATAGGAAATGACAATCTTCCTGATAAGAGAAGAACCATTCTATGCCAGGTAAATGTGAAGAAAAAGGAATCTTAAAATTTAAGGGAAGCATTATGAGTTCATCCAATGGTTACATTGCTATCCTGAGTTCTAGCATTCAGTACTAAATATTTGTATTCATTAACATAGCTAGGAGTTGTGATTTAGGAGGACAATTTTAATGTAACCCTAAGAGAGGCCATTGCATGACTTAATGACATGTCATCAGTAAGGCAGCAGTGCTAATGAGTAAAGAATTTTGTCTCTGTACTATTGTTTGTCAAAAACTCAGTGCACCAGATTCATTTTCCAGAGGCCTGTGTGGAGTTGTTGATCTGGGTGTGATAAACAATGGCACCAGTACAAATTCACAAATTTGAGTTTGAAGACTCAAATCATTCCAGTATTAATTTTTTAAATTTTTTTTATCATACCACCATGAGACATAAAATTACAAAGGTGTTCATAATTGGTTCTTGGTAATGCAGTATTCCAGCACCCATCCCTCTACCAGTGCCCCATTTTACCACCAATGTTCCCCACACCTTCCTGCCCACCCCCAGGCTGCCTCAATAGCAGGTACCCCAGTTTTCTTCTCTTTCTCTCTGTCTCTCTGCATCTCTCTCCCTTTTCTTTTAAACATTGTGGCTAGCCCTGCAGATATTTAGAATTCATAACTTAAATATCTTTATGTATATTAAATGGTGAGTTTTAATCTGCCATTACCATTTCCCACACTTAGTAAAACAACCAGTATTAATTTTTAAGCAAGGTGATGTTCATGGAGTTGCGGCATGAACCTATAAAAAGCTGTTGAAAAGTTTTGAAGTCAACTTACTGCGTTACCGTCTGAGATAACAGATGCTTTCTCAGAAAATCCCCGTCTTCTCTGTGTACTCAGCACTTCCGTGTTGCTTATGTACCCTTCGTCTCTCTCACTCAAACAGAACAAAGTAAAAGGGACATTTTCAAATGTCTATTCATGGGAATTTACTGTCATAATTATTTACTTTGCCTGCCATCAAACTGACCTATGGTCCTTGCTTGCTAATCCCATCCTTTTTTTTTTCAGCAGTCCTCCAGAATCCATGATGGTTAACATCAACGTGAGTGATGAAGACAATGAAGATACCGAGTACAGGCTTGATGAAGTCTACCTGCTGCCTTCTGATAACTATGACCTCTCACTTCCCTATAAGCCTTGCAGATACCAGAGAGACACATGTTATGAACGGGAGGACTTCTCTTCTATGAGCACACAGGGTGAGCTAAAACACCTTAAATCTCCTCTTGAATAGCAGAGCCTCTTTGCCTTCTGCTCAGGAGATTGCTACTGGTGAATTTACATTTCTGGTTCAATATATGTAAGATAGAATGTAGATCAAAGGATTCCCTGTCTCAGGCTACCTTCTGTGAGAAACCCTCTGTCTCAAGTGTGAGCTGTTGAAACTGTTAATGCTAAACAGGAGGCTGGTGGGTATGGCCAAATTCTAGTAGTGAAGAGATGCTGAAAACTTGTTCTTTGTCATAACTTCTCTATACATTGAGCGGTAGCTGTACTTTAATTTATTTATTTTTGTCTAACCAAGTACTAACCAGACCCGACTATGCTTAGACTATGCCCGACTCTGATCAGATGAGATCGGCTGTTTTCAGAGTGTTATGGCTGTAGACAGCGTGGTATGGCTCAGGGAATACTCTGCTGTGCACTCAGGAATTACTCTGGCGGTGCACAGGTGGTGGTATGGGATGCCGGAATCAAAAGTAGGTCGGTCATATGCAAGACAAATGCTCTACTCGCTGTACCCTGATGTATTTTTTAAAAAACGTTTTGTCCACATCCAGTGATGCTCAGGTGCTATTCTTGGCTCCGTATTCAGAATTTACTCCTGTCAAGTTAGTAGACCATCTGGGGTGTCGGAGATGAATACCTGGTCAATCAGGTGCAATTCAGGAATCATTTTTGCTGCTCATCTCCAACCACAACAAGATGGTTGTTGTTGGACACATCTAAGGAATATAGGCAGTAGGATAGAGTAACAGTACAGTAGCAATACACTTGCCTTTTCGGAGCTGATTTGGGTTGAATGGAAGCATTCCATATGATCCCTCTGAATGCATAGTCAGCAGTTAGTACAGAGAATAGCTGGGTGTGGCCTTATTCCAAAAGCCAATCAAAAACATTTATTCTAGAGAAAAATAAGGGAGGAATTATTTGTTCATCAGCTTCTCCAGAGAGGAAAAATCAATAAAATGAACACAGATGCAACATGTTAGATATGAGTTCTTTTTCATGTTTTAAATTTTAATTGCATTAGTGATAAAATTGTTGTTTATTAAGTTTATTGTTTTTGACATTTTTGTTACTAGTTTTTGCATATCGAAAACGCATCCGACAGCTTGCCAGGCTCTGCCATGCAGGCGCTATACTCTCATTACCTTGTGGGGCTCTCTCAGAGGGTGGGTAGAATATTCATGGTAAGAACCTCCGGCTCTGGGCACATCTCTTTGACTCCACCATTCTCCCTGTGTTAACATATGCCTCAGAGACCTGGGTCCTATGAAAACAGGATGAGAATGCTATTCGGGTCTCCCCATAGAGGAATCGAAAGAACTATGCTTGGAATATCATGCCTCACTCAAGTGAGTGAAGGAATCCGGAGTTCTGGCCTCCATCGCTATTCCAGAATCAGGGCGCTGTCTCGTTTGTCACGATCACGATCACGATCACGATCTTCCCGTTAATCATCTATTTGCTAGAGCGGGCACCAGTAATATCTCCATATGTCCTGTCTCATGCCAGTAGAGCAAAGGGCATCGGCTTGCTACAGGAACATAAAGAGCCTCAAACCATTATATTAGGTCATGGGAATGACCTAATATAATTGTTACTGGCATTTGGCATGTCAAATACAACACGAGCAGCTTGCTAGGCTTGCCGTGCGGGAGGCATCTTCTTTAAACACCTCCAAATAAAGCATTTATTGATGAACGCGCAGGCCGCAAGGCGGCCGCGCAGGCCGGCTGTGATGGGCTGGTCGGCTGGGTGGAGTTCTGAAGAGAGGGAAGTCCGGATGTGGAAAATGGCGGGACCCATGGAGTGGGTGGGGGGGGTCGTCTGGCTTGTTGTGAGGTTCTGCCGGGGTGGTGGGCCAAGGCTGGGAACCCACCATGCCTCCCAACTGCCTCATGAACGGCTGGGCACAGGGAGAGCAAGGAACCGCTCTGCCCCATGTCTAAGAGTCTCTGGACCAGCATACCTGGGCGGATTGAGGAAGAAACAGCTGCAGGGTGGGTGTCGATGATCCGGGCTGTGATGGGCTGGTCGGCTGGGTGGAGTTCTGAAGAGAGCGGAAGTCCGGATGTGGAAAATGGCGGCACCCATGGAGTGGGTGGGGGGTCGTCTGGCTTGTTGTGAGGTTCTGCCGGGTGGTGGGCCAAGGCTAGGAACCCACCATGCCTCCCAACTGCCTCATGAACGGCTGGGCACAGGGAGAGCAAGGAACCGCTCTGCCCCATGTCTAAGAGTCTCTGGACCAGCATACCTGGGCCGGATTGAGGAAGAAACAGCTGCAGGGTGGGTGTCAATGATCCGGGCTGTGATGGGCTGGTCGGCTGGGTGGAGTTCTGAAGAGAGCGAAGTCCGGATGTGGAAAATGGCGGCACCCATGGAGTGGGTGGGGGGGTCGTCTGGCTTGTTGTGAGGTTCTGCCGGGGTGGTGGGCCAAGGCTAGAACCCACCATGCCTCCCAACTGCCTCATGAACGGCTGGGCACAGGGAGAGCAAGGAACCACTCTGCCCCATGTCTAAGAGTCTCTGGACCAGCATACCTGGGCCGGATTGAGGAAGAAACAGCTGCAGGGTGGGTGTCGATGATCCGGGCTATGATGGGCTGGTCGGCTGGGTGGAGTTCTGAAGAGAGGGAAGTCCAGATGTGGAAAATGGCGGCACCCATGGAGTGGGTGGGGGTCGTCTGGCTTGTTGTGGAGGTTCTGCGGGGTGGTGGGCCAAGGCTAGAACCCACCATGCCTCCCAACTGCCTCATGAACGGCTGGGCACAGGGAGAGCAAGGAACCACTCTGCCCCATGTCTAAGAGTCTCTGGACCAGCATACCTGGGCGGATTGAGGAAGAAACAGCTGCAGGGTGGGTGTCGATGATCCGGGCTGTGATGGGCTGGTCGGCTGGGTGGAGTTCTGGGCGGATTGAGGAAGAAACGGCTGCAGGGTGGGTGTCGATGATCCGGGCTGTGATGGGCTGGTCGGCTGGGTGGAGTTCTGAAGAGAGCGAAGTCGGATGTGGAAAATGGCGGCACCCATGGAGTGGGTGGGGGTCGTCTGGCTTGTTGTGAGGTTCTGCCGGGGTGGTGGGCCAAGGCTAGAACCCACCATGCCTCCCAACTGCCTCATGAACGGCTGGGCCAGGGAGAGCAAGGGAACCACTCTGCCCCATGTCTAAGAGTCTCTGGACCAGCATACCTGGGCCGGATTGAGGAAGAAACAGCTGCAGGGTGGGTGTCGATGATCCGGGCTGTGATGGGCTGGTCGGCTGGGTGGAGTTCTGAAGAGAGCGAAGTCCGGATGTGGAAAATGGCGGCACCCATGGAGTGGGTGGGGGGTCGTCTGGCTTGTTGTGAGGTTCTGCCGGGGTGGTGGGCCTAGGGCTGGAACCCACCATGCCTCCCAACTGCCTCATGAACGGCTGGGCACAGGGAGAGCAAGGAACCACTCTGCCCCATGTCTAAGAGTCTCTGGACCAGCATACCTGGGCCGGATTGAGGAAGAAACAGCTGCAGGGTGGGTGTCGATGATCCGGGCTGTGATGGGCTGGTCGGCTGGGTGGAGTTCTGAAGAGAGGGAAGTCCGGATGTGGAAAATGGCGGGACCCATGGAGTGGGTGGGGGTCGTCTGGCTTGTTGTGAGGTTCTGCCGGGGTGGTGGGCCAAGGCTAGAACCCACCATGCCTCCCAACTGCCTCATGAACGGCTGGGCACAGGGAGAGCAAGGAACCGCTCTGCCCCATGTCTAAGAGTCTCTGGACCAGCATACCTGGGCCGGATTGAGGAAGAAACAGCTGCAGGGTGGGTGTCGATGATCCGGGCTGTGATGGGCTGGTCGGCTGGGTGGGTTCTGGGCCGGATTGAGGAAGAAACGGCTGCAGGGTGGGTGTCGATGATCCGGGCTGTGATGGGCTGGTCGGCTGGGTGGAGTTCTGGGCGGATTGAGGAAGAAACGGCTGCAGGGTGGGTGTCGATGATCCGGGCAGTGATGGGCTGGTCGGCTGGGTGGAGTTCTGAAGAGAGCGAAGTTCGGATGTGGAAATGGTGGCACCCATGGAGTGGGTGGGGGGTCGTCTGGCTTGTTGTGAGGTTCTGCCGGGGTGGTGGGCCAAGGCTAGAACCCACCATGCCTCCCAACTGCCTCATGAACGGCTGGGCACAGGGAGAGCAAGGAACCGCTCTGCCCCATGTCTAAGAGTCTCTGGACCAGCATACCTGGGCCGGATTGAGGAAGAAACAGCTGCAGGGTGGGTGTCAATGATCCGGGCTGTGATGGGCTGGTCGGCTGGGTGGAGTTCTGAAGAGAGGGCAAGTCCGGATGTGGAAAATGGCGGCACCCATGGAGTGGGTGGGGGGTCGTCTGGCTTGTTGTGAGGTTCTGCCGGGGTGGTGGGCCAAGGCTAGAACCCACCATGCCTCCCAACTGCCTCATGAACGGCTGGGCACAGGGAGAGCAAGGAACCACTCTGCCCCATGTCTAAGAGTCTCTGGACCAGCATACCTGGGCCGGATTGAGGAAGAAACAGCTGCAGGGTGGGTGTCGATGATCCGGGCTATGATGGGCTGGTCGGCTGGGTGGAGTTCTGAAGAGAGGGAAGTCCAGATGTGGAAAATGGCGGCACCCATGGAGTGGGTGGGGGGGTCGTCTGGCTTGTTGTGAGGTTCTGCCGGGGTGGTGCGCCAAGGCTAGAACCCACCATGCCTCCCAACTGCCTCATGAACGGCTGGGCACAGGGAGAGCAAGGAACCACTCTGCCCCATGTCTAAGAGTCTCTGGACCAGCATACCTGGGCCGGATTGAGGAAGAAACAGCTGCAGGGTGGGTGTCGATGATCCGGGCTGTGATGGGCTGGTCGGCTGGGTGGAGTTCTGGGCGGATTGAGGAAGAAACGGCTGCAGGGTGGGTGTCGATGATCCGGGCTGTGATGGGCTGGTCGGCTGGGTGGAGTTCTGAAGAGAGCGGAAGTCCGGATGTGGAAAATGGCGGCACCCATGGAGTGGGTGGGGGGGTCGTCTGGCTTGTTGTGAGGTTCTGCCGGGGTGGTGGGCCAAGGCTAGAACCCACCATGCCTCCCAACTGCCTCATGAACGGCTGGGCACAGGGAGAGCAAGGAACCACTCTGCCCCATGTCTAAGAGTCTCTGGACCAGCATACCTGGGCCGGATTGAGGAAGAAACAGCTGCAGGGTGGGTGTCGATGATCCGGGCTGTGATGGGCTGGTCGGCTGGGTGGAGTTCTGAAGAGGGGAAGTCCGGATGTGGAAAATGGCGGCACCCATGGAGTGGGTGGGGGTCGTCTGGCTTGTTGTGAGGTTCTGCCGGGTGGTGGGCCAAGGCTAGAACCCACCATGCCTCCCAACTGCCTCATGAACGGCTGGGCACAGGGAGAGCAAGGAACCGCTCTGCCCCATGTCTAAGAGTCTCTGGACCAGCATACCTGGGCCGGATTGAGGAAGAAACAGCTGCAGGGTGGGTGTCGATGATCCGGGCTGTGATGGGCTGGTCGGCTGGGTGGAGTTCTGGGCCGGATTGAGGAAGAAATGGCTGCAGGGTGGGTGTCGATGATCCGGGCTGTGATGGGCTGGTCGGCTGGGTGGAGTTCTGGGCCGGATTGGGGAAGAAACGGCTGCAGGGTGGGTGCTCGATGATCCGGGCTGTGATGGGCTGGTCGGCTGGGTGGAGTTCTGAAGAGAGCGGTTCGGATGTGGAAAATGGTGGCACCCATGGAGTGGGTGGGGGTCGTCTGGCTTGTTGTGAGGTTCTGGGCCGGATTGAGGAAGAAATGGCTGCAGGGTGGGTGTAGATGATCCGGCTGTGATGGGCTGGTCGGCTGGGTGGAATTCTGGGCCGGATTGAGGAAGAAATGGCTGCAGGGTGGGTGTCGATGATCCGGGCTGTGATGGGCTGGTCGGCTGGGTGGAGTTCTGAAGAGAGCGTAAGTCCGGATGTGGAAAATGGCGGCACCCATGGAGTGGGTGGGGGGGTCGTCTGGCTTGTTGTGAGGTTCTGCCGGGTGGTGGGCCAAGGATAGAACCCACCATGCCTCCCAAATGCCTCATGAACGGCTGGGCACAGGGAGAGCAAGGAACCGTTCTGCCCCATGTCTAAGAGTCTCTGGACCCCTCGTTTGTCAAGGCATCAAAAATCAGATGTTCTGGACATGTAATGCAATTTGGAGGCGACCCCTGGACTAGAGCCGTTACCGACTGGATCCCATGGGATGTCAAAAGATCATGTGGCTGCCCACCTACAAGATGGTCAGTCAGACTTTCTTGTCAAGACCCTGAAGGAATGGTTTGAGGCTCTTCATATTCCCTGAATCAACCAGATGCCATTGGGCTACATTGGCACGTGATAGGGTCCAATGGAAATGTTACTGGCACCAACTCGAGCAAATCGATGAATAACGGGATTCAAGTGCAGTGATCAAGTGAAGTGATTGTTTTTGACATTCAAACATTTTTTGGCAATATCTATCTATCCATCCGTCCGTCCGTCTGTCCGTCCCTCCCTCCCCCTCCATCCATCCATCCATCCATCCATCCATCCATCCATCTTCTATCACCAATCTACCTATCACCTACCTACCTACCGACCTACCTACCAACCAACCAACCTACCTGTCTATCTGTCTATCCATCTATCCATCTATTCATTGTCTTTCCTTCTACCATCTATCCGTCTATACGTCTGCATCTGTGCGTCTATCAGTCTGTCCATCTGTCTGTCTGTCCATCTGTCTGTCTGGACATCTCTCCGTCTGTCCGTCTATCCATCTATCTATCTGTCCATCTGTCTATCTACCTGTCGATTTATCTGCCTATCTGCCTATTTGCCTGCCTGACTGTCTCTCTGTCTGTCTGTCTGTCTATCTGTCTGTCTATTTACTTGTCTGTCTATCTTTCTGTCTCTCTGTCTATCTGTCCATCTGTCTGTCTGTCTGTCTGTCTGTCTATCTATCTGTCTGTCTATCTGATTGTCTGTATGTCTACTTTCCTTTTGCTCTCTTGACACATGCAGTAGTTCTCAGGCTGACTTCTGGCTTTTTCCCCGGGATCTCTCTTGCTGAGTTTCGAGCATCCTATATGGTGCTAGTGATTGTACCTACTTGACCCCAAGCAAGGCAAGTGATCTTGATGACTATAACATCTCTCTGACTCCATCCTGTCATCAGTATTAAAGAAGGTAGTGTAATAAAGATCAATAGAGAGAAAGGACCAAGCTGCCTATATTCACATCACCTCACACATGAACTTAGTGATTGATATTCTTGTATTTTTACTTGCAGTCAGTTATCAGTAGAGCAGTAACTCTGTAATACCACAAGTAAGCATTATTTTATTTCCAGAAGTGGCTTTTGAAGTTACTGTCAGCACACTGAGCTTGGATCCGAGATCAGAATTTGTGGATTGGTTTGCCAGCAAGTCGACCTGCCAAGTCAGCGATGAAATCATTGCTTTTGGTTCCATAAAAGAGAAGATTATGGAAAGAAAATGTCTCTTTAGGAACTGGAGACTGGCCTGCCAATTCCAAGGCCTCCACATTTAGGGTAAGAAAGACTTTAAAACAAGGGCTCTTAGATGGATAATTCCTTCCAAGTATATTTTGCAAATTGAAGTTTATCACTACCCCCTGCTTTCTCTCTATTCACTTCAACAGTAGATGCTGCCTCATCTTACTTGTTTCCCATGGAGCTGACACCCTGCCAAGACTCCCGTCTCTCTCTTTTTGTCACCCTGAACACCGCTGGGTTCCTTCTCTGCCTCTCTTCTTTCCTTGCAGTCACAATGTTAGCTATACATGCGGAGTTATTCACCCCTGGAGAGGTGTGAGAAAGCCCAATAGACTGCACACAGAGAGAGGGGAGTGTGTGCTGTGGAGGAAGTGGCAGCACAGCCTGCTACTAATGGGTGACTGGAAGATGAGCTCCCGAGTTCCTTCACCAGGTCGGATGCAGTTTACAGAGGTACTTCATCTAACTAGTGCATAAGGGCTTTCTAGTCACTGCCCTGATGCCCCTGTCAAGGGCCAAGCCCTGTCCTCTGTCTCAGGAGTGGTATCCTAGAGGAGGGCCTGACATGGCAAGTCAGTATCCAACAGATGTGAGAAGTATTTTTTACTCATTCATTCCTTACTTATACAGGAAAGGCCAAATTCCTCCATACACATGTGCTGAGGGGAACAGTAGGAAGGTGTACGTCTGGCAATGCATACCTTTAGCATGTGGGTTCTCTGCTCTTAAAGTGTGAACAGTGTGAACAGCCTGCATGTTGAAAGAAAATCAAGGCTTTCATGATGAAAACACTTGAGTCTTTTATTTTAACTGTCTTGGAAATGAATTTATTGTTTGTATAGAGGAGTCTGCAAAATCAAAATAAAGAGCTCAGAGCAAATCAGTTATTGTCAGTTTATGGGGCATGGATGAAACATCAGCCAGGAGTGGACAGTGGATGGGAGTAGAGGTGTGTGCACAAGGTGGCCTGGCTGAGCATTATATCTGCACATCCATACCAGATTCCTGCACTAGTGTTGTCCTGCCTCCTAATCTATATGTATACATATGTTTGTGTATGCATACATTTATTTTTGTTCAAACAATGCGTGTGAGGCTTAATCAAGATTGTGTAGTGACACTGATGTTATCTGAGTGGCATATATAATAAGTCGATGGCCAACGGCTCTGCAGTGGCACCGTTCCTTTAGAGTAACAATGGGTTGATGTCAATATCAGGTGTCTTGTTCTTTCCAGAGGGTCAGTGTAGGTCCCAGAGGTATTACTTCTTCCTAACTTTCCTCTCAGTCAACCTGGGTAAGCCCCTTCAGCTCTTTCTCAAGAGAAGCTTGAATAAATATCTCCCGACTCATTCTCTACCTAGCCACTCCGTTTACTACCCTCCAACTAGCTACCAGCAGGACCCGAAAGACTAACACAAGATTTCTTTCTCTTTCCCTTTTAGATGACGAGAAGTCTGAGACGTATGTGGTGTCTCTTTGAAGATACCTTATCATAGACATAATAAGAAAGTCAGTCTGATATGGTTTGAATATGCCCTTTCTAAAGATATATCTGCAGCCATTTCCCCTTTTAATAATGCCCCTAATATTATAAGTATCTTACTTATACTTCTACAAGGAAATTCCCTATTTCACATACCCCATATTGTATGTAGAACCACTGTGCTATGGAAATAAAGTTTCCATTCTTTTAAATACCAATAAAATGTTATAAAACAACAAAAAGTATAAATAGCTTAATCAGCATCTTAATCAAATGACTGTTGTCATTGAGCTTATTTCATCTCACGTCTGGGTATTATATCCACATCATCATATAGTGTGGCATGTCTTCCAACAGGATGTTGGAGAGGGAGGGCCTCCAAATAGCATTTTGATCAATCATGTTTACATCTATGCTAGTCTGTGTTAACGATTGAAAGATGGCTGGTGTGTGCCAATATCAAGTGTTAAAAGTACTTGGTATAATTTATTGTATGATTGTTGCTAACCTATCACTGTTTTGAAATATTGCTTTGAAATATATGGCATTTCTATGTATGCGGGAAGTGTTGGATTTTCTCGGGAGAGTGAGGACACCTATTATATATACCTTTTATTTGCAATTCTGCCTGAAGCTTTAGGATGGTTGCTTCCATAACTTTTCATGTTGTCATTTTCGACGGTGATAGTAAGTATGGAGGACTCCACTGTGCTGCACCTCCAGACAGACCCTCATACATTCTTTTTTATCTATTTCATTATTATACTTTAGGGCACATGATTTAACAGTGCTAGATTTACAAATTTGCTGTTGACAATAATTGTACCTCAAAATCAGCCAAATGCCAAGAATCTCTGCCAATGCATCAGGGAACAAGAACCTATTTACTACAAGGGCTGCGACAGATGAACAAACCCCAAATTCAGCACAGTTCCAAAAGGCTTTTACCCATCAAAAATAATTAAACCAACTATGCTACTGCTACCAAGGTGATGGGATCTCCCAGAGCTATAGCTGGTGATCAGATTATTCTGATCATGTGCTCAGGCTAAGATCTTTCACCAAGATGGATGCTTCTTCAAAGCACAGGTTTTTCTCGCTCCCAGGGTGCCAGAAAACCAAGGCGGCCCATGAAGGACCAGTCTTTGCAAAATAAAAAATTAAAAAAAAAACTAGCACTCACATGCAAATCTTCAGGTAAATACAGGTAGCCCAGGTCTAAAAATGCTAATTGACAAGGACAAGTTCCTTTTACCAAAGTTGCACTTGTGCAAAAACTGTGGAGAGGAGGTTGGTGCAGGAAATCATACATAAGAATAAAAGCAGTGCAGGGTTTGCATACATAGGGGGATAGTATAAGTTTAGACCAATGCACTCCAAGCAACTTCATGGTTATGTCCAAATACCTACAAGGTTTGTTCTACTCTGCTTCAGGTGGTTTTGTTGAGCCCTGCCCTTTGTTTTACTAGAAGGGTCTTTCTCATCCTCCTAAGGCGGATCAACATGACCCCTCCTTTTTATCTTATAGAGCTGATTTGGTTCCAAGATAGCCAGGCTGGTTTCCTCTGGTATATTTCCTGTATCACAAAGAGGACCCATGCGGTATAAGGAAATGGTGACCAGAGTAGATGGCATTCGATTCATAATAGAAGTTATAACAATATCCCCAGAGTTATTAAAATCAAAAAGCCTTTTCCAATCCTACTTCTCGTCTCCTACTCTGATTTGCACAGGAGCCATAAGGCAATGCAAATGGGTTTAAAATGCAAAGACCCAAATCAGCTCTGTTGGCATCTGCCAATAAAGCAGCATCCCTGAGGCAGGACATCTGTGCTCACTCGTTCTTCCTCAGATGACATGTCCGCTTAGCCTACTGCACAAGAGGCACACCGTGTCACACCTGACAAGGGACTCATAAGAACCTGAGAGCAATGTCTATCATCGAAGAGGAGCTCTGCCCAGCGGCTCTGTGTCTACCTTCATAAGCTACTATCACTGTATCACTGTCTTCCCGTTCATCATCGGATTGCTCAAGCGGGCACCAGTAACATCTCCATATGTCCTGTCTCATGCAAGTAGAGCCCAAGGTCACCTGTTTGCTCCAGGAACATAAAAGAGCTATATGCTATTGGCATATTAAGCTGAAATACCCTCTGTAGGTAGACAACAATGGTAGAGTCTACCTCTCACGGATTGTCCCCAGGGATGACACTTGTGTGTTTATTTATTTTGAGACGACACTTTATAAAACGTTTTATAGCACAGTGAGATAGACACTCATAAAGCTGTTATGATTGGGTTTCAGTCATACGGTGTCCAACATCCATCCCTCCACAAGCGCACATTTCCCAACACCAATGTCCTCAGGGCCTCTCCTCTCCCGTCCTGCCTATATGCAGACACCTTCCCATCCCCCTCTTCTTCTTCTGCGCATTGTGATTTACAATATAGACACTGAAGGGCTGTCAGGTATATCCCTTTCCCTACTTTCAGTACTCAGTTCTAGTCTAGCATTACCATTTCCAAGGCAAACTGGACCCTTCTCTACCTTACCTACCCTCTGACCCCCACACGCTTGTGGTAGATTCCAACCACTTACACTTCCTCCTGCCCCCAGGCTTTCAATATTAGTCTTATACTATTTTTTAACACAGAGATGACACTCTTAAGCACCAGTGCAATGCCACTCCTGCACTTGCTTATAGCAGGTGTCCTGGTCAGTTGTGGGCAGAGCCAGCACGGTATCTGCTGTACTATGGCTCTGGCCCGTAACTGAAAACAATGTGTACTATCACCCGGCCCCGTGAGTGAAAGCAATCTTGTCTCAAATGTGTAATTTTGGGATTGCCAGCAGAACACATCCGCTCACAAAAGGCCCTTTGCACCCTCCCACTAGTCTCCTGTAGGTCTGAGCACTAGACCACCAGGAGCTTTTGGGTTTCCTGCATTAGACCTGTACTCGCCAAACTGGACCACAGGGGGAGCCCTCGGACCACTCTCCCACAGCCTACAAGCCACACAGCAACTGAGCTCCACCACTGTGTCTCATGTGTGGTGTGAGGGGGAGTGCCAGACACTGTCCCTTCTGGTCACTCCGACAGCACCAGGGCTGGGAGTGCGGATGGCGAAGCAAGAGCAGAGCACTAGGAACCAAGGGAAATCAGCAGATGAGGCCTGAAGCTGGAGGCAGGGCTCACCCTTTGGGTGGCCTTGGGCATAGACAGCAGCAGGCTGGGCGCCCCGGGCCAGAGTTATGTGTCCATGTCCCCAGAGTGCTGTGTTGGCACATCTGGTACATCCCAGTGTACATCTGGTACATCTTGGGCTCTGGATGCCCCCTAAGGCATACTGCAGAGACTGGTGGTCACCCAGGGCTAACTAGAGTCCAGTCTGGGCCTTGGGGAGACCAGTTGTAGCAAGCTTCCAGTGCAAATTTAGTTGCTAAGGTGCTTCCCTGACTAGGCGGTTTAGCTGACCGGGACTGGTCTCTCTGAGTGTTTCCAGTTACCTCTGGTGCTAAATAGTGTCTGTGTGCTTTACCGGTAACTTTCATCTCATCAGCTGTCGGGGACACCGCTGGGGTCCCCAACAGTGCCAGGAAGCGAAGTTCCCTTCTACCTCTGAAGCTGGCGGGAATGGATGAAGACTCAGGAATCCGATGCAGTTTTAAAAAGGACTTTACTATCACAAGTTCCAATATACAATCCAAGAGCAGGGAAAACCTCCGGACTCTGGGTTCCAAGGTAGGCCCCACCAGTTGTAGGCCAAGATGGCTGCCACCACGTGTTGAGGCCCAACAGAAAATGGAGAGGACGGAGAAGCAAAATGCAAATGGAAGGCGAAATGGCAAAAATGGTGGGGGGGAAGAGAGCTTATTTCTTCTTGCAGCTTATTTTATAGCTTATTTTATAGCTAGAAAACCACCCCAAACTCCCAGAGATGAAAACAGGAAAATAGCTCTATAGAAATGTAGCAACTTCAGGAGATCCTTCTGGCTGTTTACAAGGACCCAGAGCTAATTAAAAGCCTCCTAGCAGAGCTGGGATGAGCTGTAAGCTAAATGTAACTTCCCTGGCAGGAAGGGTCAAATGTCCTCAGGTAATTTCCCCAGCACCTCACCTAATGTCTTTTATACGCTAATGTCTTGAGCCAAGATCTGCCCGGAAAAGCCTTTATAGGGTAGAGAAGGGGGTTTCTGAGATGGCATGTCTCTGTACCAAAGACTAATACTAATGACTGTTAAATATTTCTCCAAGCCTTCACAAGTCTCGTCTACTTCATGGTAGTTTTGTATTTTAGTTGCCTTTGAGTTATCAGGGAGCCATGCTTGCTCACTTGGAGGCAAACAGCATTTCACTTTGGTCTAATTACTTAGGGATCCAACGTGGCCAGGCAAATATGCTGGTAAGATCTAGCTAGTCCCACTATGATTGTGGTAGCATGAGAGAATATTTATACCAGCTAGTACAGAATACATGGTCAGATAAACTGCCACATTTAGACTACCCCCTTATCTATGAAGTGATTTGCAGGAGGCAATTCAGAGCAGAAGCAGAGGCTCTTAGAGGAGTTCTGCAACAATCAGCCTCATGCTCATGACAGTTTGACAGCACACGGTTTCGTGGTTTTACATTTGCTCGGGGGCCCAGAGATGTCCCAGAGCTAAGTAAGGTTCTTGCCTTGCAGGGTTGTAGGCTCCCACTCTGTGCCTGCACCTGGTGTGTCCTGAGTATCTGCAGCGGTGTAACTCTGGAGTTCCCTTACACTCCACTGTATGCTCTGGAGTCCACCTACACCACACTGTACCCCATCCACCACATAATCTCTGGCAGCCCAGGGACTTGTGTCAGCCATCGCATTGTCTAGCTCTCCTTTGAAGCACAAGCCTGTTTGTGTAGGACCGTGGAGAATAGGCCTTCATTTTCTTAGCACTCCCAGGTAGTATAGGTTCAGAAAAGTGAAAAAATATATGACAGACAATTTAAAGTAGTTCGGTGAGGCCTCACATAATATTATTATATGTTCTTCCTCATATGACATGTCCGCTTAGCCTACTGCACAAGAGGGCACACTTTGTCACACCCGACAAGTGTGTGGATTCTACCTAGAAATTGGCACATGGCTTCCCATGAGGAACTTGTGGGGTCTAAAGATCATCTAAGACTATCTGGCTGGTACAGGAGAGGAATCAACTGTGAGCATTGTCACGGGCAGGATGAGATTGGTTGTTGCAGGACACCTAAAAGCCTAAAAGCCTCTGCATCTGCCCTGGATTGCCTCCTGCAGATCACTTTGTAGATAGGGGGTAGTTTAAATGTGGCTGTTTATCTGACCATGTGTTCTGTACTGGCTGGTAGAAATATTCTTTCATGCTACCGCACACCGCCGTGGGACTAGCTAGATCTTACCACCATATTTGCCTGGCCATGTCGGATCTCTAAGTAATCAGACCAGAAAGAAATGCCGTTTGCCTCCAAGCAAGCAAGCAAGCAACCATGTCTCCCTTACAACTCAAAGGCAACCAAAATACAAAACTACCACAAAGTAGAGGAGACTCTTGTGAAGGCTTGGAGAAATATTTAACTGGCATTAGTATAGTCTTTGGTAAAGAGACATGCCATCTCAGAAACCCTCTTCTCTATCCTATAAAGGCATTTCCAGGCAGATCTTGGCTCAAGACATTAGGTGAGGTACTGGGAGAAATTAACTGAGGGCATTTGACCCTTCCTTCCAGGGGAACTTACATTTAGCTTACAGCTCCTCCCAGCTCTGCTAGGAGGCTTTGAATTAGCTCTGGGTCTTTGTAAACAGCCAGAAGGGTTCCTGACGTTACTACATTTCTATAGAGCTATTTTCCTGTTTTCATCTCTAGATAGCCCAGCCCAGAATGGGCCTGGCTGGGGAGTTTGGGTGGATTTCTAGCTATAAAATAAGCTGCAAGAAGAAAGAAGCTCTCTCTTTTTTCCTCTTTTTGCCATTTTGGCTTCCTTTGGCGTTTTGCTTCTCTGTCCTCTCCTTTCTCTGTTCGGCCTCAACACGTGATAGCAGTCATCTTGGCCTACACGTGGCTGTGGCCTACCTGGGAACCCAGAGTCCGGAGGTTTTCCCTGCTCTTGTATTGTATATCGGAACCTGTGTTAGTAAAGCCCTTTTAAAAGTGCATCAGATTCCTGAGTTTTCATTCATTCCCTGCAGGCTTCGGTGGTAGAAGGGAACTTCGCTTCCCAGCACTGTTGGGGACACCAACGGCTTCCCCCAACAATTGGTGGCAGGCAGACCCTACTTTCTTCCATTAAGACATGCCAGGCTGTACTGGAATAAAAACAGACATGTGGATCTATGGAATAGAGTTGAGTATCCTGACACCCACCCTCAAAAGACATGATCAGTTAATCTTTGATAAAGGTGCAAAGAGTCCAGACTGGAGTAAGGGAAAGCCTCTTCAACAAGTGGTGCTGGGAAAACTGGACAGCTACATGTAAAAAATGAATTTGGACCTGTGTCTAACACCTTGCACAAAAATCAGTTCAAAATGGATTAAAGATCTCAATGTCAGACCTGAATCCATAAAGTACGTTGAAGAAAATATAGGAAAAACCCTCCACGACATTAAAGCTAAAGACATCTTCAAAGGTGAAACACCATTAACAAAGCAACAAGAAGATAATATAAATATATGGGACTACATGAAACGGAAGAGCTTCTGCACCTCGAAAGAAACAGTGACCAAGATAGAAAGACAGTCCACAGAATGGGAAAGAATATTCACCCAATACCCATCTGATAAGGGGGTTAATATCCAGGATATATCAGGCACTGGTACAGCTATATAAGAAAAAAACAGCCAACCCCATTAGAAAATGGGGAGAGGAGATGAACAGAAACTTTGACAAGGAAGAAATCCGAATGGCCAAAAGGCATATGAAAAAATGCTCATCATCACTAATCATCAGAGAGATGCAAATCAAAACAACAACGAGATATCACCTCACACCACAGAGAATGGCCCATACCAAAAGGGTAAAAGCAACAATTGCTGTCGTGGATGTGGGAAAAAGGGGACTCTCATACACTGTTGGTGGGTTGTCGACTTGTACAACCTTTCTGGAAAACAACATTCCTCCAAAGACTAGAAATTGAGCTCCCCTTTGACCCAGCCATACCGCTCCTGGGAATATACCCTGGAAAGCCAAAGCGCTAGCGGAAACACAATCCGCACTTTTATTTTCATAGCAGCACTGTTCACAATAGCCAAAACCTGGAAACAACCAGTATGCCCGAGAACTGAGGACTGGATAAAGAAACTGTGGTACATCTACACAATGGAATACTATGCAGCAGTCAGAAAAAAATGAAGTTATGAAATTTTGCTATAAATGGATGGATATGGAAAGAATCATGTTGAGTGAAATTAGTCAGAAGGAAAGAGAGAGACATAGAATGACTGCATTTATTTGCATGACATAAATATACTAGGTGATCGTACCAAAAGTGGAAATTACCGCAAGTGTGTGGGAGTCAGAGGTTGGTTTAGATAGAGAAAGGAACATGAGTGAATAAATGTCTAAAGTTCTGATACTAACATAGAACTGAGCATTAAATACAGACAAAAAAATGCAAGTTTGGCTTCTAAGTGTCGTAGTGCAACCCACAATGTGTGTGGGAGAAGGAGGAGAGAGAGAGAGGGAGAGGAGAGGAGATAAAGAACCAGCCATTTAGGTGGGATGTGGGAGGGGGAGGGAATTGGGGACATGGGTGGTGGCTGAGGGGCACTGGTGGAGGGCGGGGGTGCTGGAACACTATGTGACCGAAACCCCCCAAGTGTGAACAACGTTGTAATTGTATATCTCACGGTGGTATAATAAAATGTTAAATACACTTTAAAAAAAAAAAAGAAAGAAAGAAAGAAAGAACCTGCCATGGAGCAGGGCTGGGGAGGGGAGGGAACTGGGGACGTTGGTGGTGGGAGATGAGCACTGGTGGCGGGATGGGTGCTGCAACACTGTTTGACCAAAACCCAAATATGAACTTTTTAATTGTATATCTTTGTAATTTTAAAAATAAAAAAATTAAAAAAAAAAAAAAAGCAAAATGACCATGCCCACATGAACAAGGGCAGAGGATGCTCCACATGGATGGTCCCAATAGGGACTGCCAACCAATAAATACTGTGAAAAAATAATGCATCTGCATTACCATTATTAAAGGTATAACATAAAAAAGACACACCAGGCTGTACTAAGCAAGTTCCCTGGTGGTCTAGTGCCTCGCTGCAGCCTGGTTTAATTCCCTGTCAGGGAAACGTGTTCCCCCCACCTGCCCATCATCCCTCTGTTCTGCCAGCAGAACTCTTCTTCAGCTTACATTACTACTTACATTTCCAACTCAGGGACAAAAGGTCAGGAGCTTACACAAGCAGTGCAGGACATTGAACATAAATCTCTTTAGCCCGAGGACAGAGGTAGCGCCATTTCTGCCAAGTCACCCCAAATGTAGGGTACCATAGAGGAAATGACACCAGGTTGTCCTTCAATCTGCAACTGGTCACAGAAATCAATTTTCAGGAGTAGAAAGTGTGGGGCTTCTTTAAACAGTGAAGCAGAAAGCAAACACCCCCAATCTGGACTTTATGTCAGATCTCACCCTTGTATCCTGGGGCATTGTGGGTGCTGCCTAGGTTAAGGTTCTTGCCCTGACTTCACTTGTTCAGCAGGAGCCAGCTGTTGGAGTCACATAGTCTGAGCTTCAGATTTTCCCCCACCTAGAAACAGCAGTGAACAGGGTCCCACACGGAACTTCTCATTTCCTGTGCATTGGTGACATGGCTCCTGCCCCTGCCCCCCATGCCTGTGCTCAGCCACTGTGGTTCTCCTTGGGCAGCTCACTGTAACCCAAACTCTGGGGTGGACTGTTCCTCTATGGAGACTCCTTCTGCTCCTTCAGGAGCCTAGCCTCATTCTCCCTCCAGCCTGAGGGTGATGGCAGGGTCTGAGCTCTCTCTCTCTCTCTCTCTCTCTCTCTCTCTCTCTCTCTCTCTCTCTCTCTCTCTCTCTCTCTCTCTCTCTCTCTCTCTCTGTGTGTGTGTGTGAGTGTGTGTGAGTCATGCGGTCATCCAGTTGGCCTCTTCTGCCTTGCTCCTCAGCCACTTTGATTTCTATCTCCGTGGAACATGAACCACTGCCTTGGCCTGCCGCCTGGGGTACCACCACTGCAAGAGAGGGAAGCTCAAGACCAGCGGCCCTGCTGGAGTCTCCCTCCTGAGGATAACACTTCCCTTCTGCCAAGACAGTCTGCCTGGGCCACTGTGCCCACGCTTGCCCTGGGAAGCTCCAAAAGCAGCAGGAGCGGGTGTCCCCGGGATAAAGAAATGATGATGAGGCAGGAAGGAAGTTGGGGAGACTGTAGGAGCCACCGGAGGCCTAAACTTAGGCTGGCAGCTGGGGATGGAGACTCAAGTGGATCCGATGGTTCCCCCCCCTGAGAGTAAGAGCAGGTGAGACAGGGCTTGACACAGTAATTAGGCGTGCAATGACTGGACAACAGTTAGTGCTTGTCGTGGTGGACTCAGTTACCTAAGGGTCAGTTAGGGTCCTGGCAGTTTCGGCTGCCCAGGTTGCCATCCCGTGTCTCAGCTGTTGCTTTGACACACCGGCGACTCCTCTGCTAGATGCCCTAAGAGCCCTTTTCCGCAGTGGATGCTGCCAGCCGCATGCCTAGAGACAACAGGACTAGGGAAAAGAACCTTCGCCAGACTCGGGAAATGAGCCTCCCAGGGCAGGGCCACCACCCCATCCCCAATGCCAAGGCATTTCTTGGGACACTTGATCAACACTGGGGCGTGGTTTTAGAGATGACATTGGTTGCAAGTTGAGAGTTCAAGACTTTTAAGCACTTTTAGTTCTTGGCCCTCTAATTTCTTCTACCCACCCAATGCCACGAGAGAATTTACAGCTTTCTTTCAGGTCTCTGGAGGGCGAAGAAAAAGGGTGAATGGTTCCCCCCAAGAGTCCCCACTGTGTGTCTGGGCATGTCTGGAACTCAGGGAAATAAGTCCTAGTGGCAGAAGCCTCAATCCAGAGCTCCAGGCGCCTGAGAAGCTTAGGCAGGAGCAGGTGGGAAGGGCTGCAGGAGGTTGCCGGGTCAGCAGGCCAATATCTGGGCTGTAGCCAGTGTGGCTGGGAAGGATCCTTTGATGAATGAGTGTGACTAGGCAATCACAGCTCAGAGTCCCTGATTGTGTTGGAGATCGTGGGGTCCCTTCTGACATTCCCCAGCTGCTGAGGGTGCTTTGACTGGAGAGCTGTGCTGGGTGCTGCTGCTGCGGTTTGTCCTGTGGTCAATGCAGTAGGGGCTGAGCACAGTGCGATCGTGTCACAGGAGGAGGGCAATGACCACATACCATACACTCCCTCGCAATGTAGTGGTTAGGATTTGGCTCTTTCACCGCCACGGCTGGGTTCGATACCCGGTCAGGGACGTCTCTTTGGCATTTTCCTCTGGGATGCAAGTAATCTTGCTCAACCCGCTTGGCACAAGAGGCTCACCCAGAAAGGAGAGGAGTGGGGTTAGGTGCCTCTGGGGCATGTCAGGGTCTGAGAAAATGTTCCAGTCCCCTCTCTCTCTCAGGTGCTCGTGGTTATGCAGTTTGGTGTTTTCTGTACCTCAATGTCCTAGGGAGTCAGGTCACTAGTTCACCAGGTCGGATTCAGAATGTGGGTGTGGTTCCTTACTTGTGGTTTTCATTTCCATCACACTGAAATGAGAAATTTCAGAGGAAATATTATGTAACAATGGAATTTCCAATGCCACCAGAGTATTTGTTTAATTTGTATTTAATTAAAAAATTTTTATTCGTGGGGCTGGAGTGATAGCAGAGTGGGTAGGGCATTTGCCTTGCAAGTGGCCAACGCAGGTTCGATTCCTGGCATCCCATAAGGTCCACCGTGCTAGCCAGGAGTAATTCCTGAGCAAAGACCTGGGGGTTCTTGAGCATCACCATGTTTGACCCAAAAGCAAAAAAAAATAAATAAAAAATAAACCAAAAACCAAAACAAACCTTTTATTTGTTTTGGGTCAGCTCCAGCTCCATGCTTTGGATTATATAGTGCAAGGATGGAGCCCGGACTCCAGCAGGCAGAGCATGTAAGGAGCCCTGTGACCCATCTCCTGTGCCAAATATGCTGGTTTTATCAATATCAGTGAAGCACATTATTTTCAGTCATAGAATAATGACTCATCACCCTATTTATCTTCAAAATAGTTAAAAGGGAGACAGAGAGACAGCTCTATAGGCTGGATGAATGCTTTAGATGGCAGAGGCCTGGTTTCATGCCTTGACAAAACACGGATCTCTAGTCCAGCCAAGAATGACTCTAGAGCCATGAGCTGGAAACAATGTGACCCAAAACACTGCGAATCTAGCCCCAAACAAACTACATACTGATTCCAGTGACTTAGAGACTCTACCCCCTGGTAAGACAACCTCCACTTCCTACTAAGCTCTTTGTAATCTTCCTTCCCTCCTCATTCCTTCCCTAACTCTATCCCTCCCTTCCTTCCTCACTCCCTTTCTTTCCTTTTCTTTTATCTTTTTTTTGTTAGATCAAGCAGTGTGAAGGGGTTACTCTGGTCTCTACTCAGGAATTACTCCCTGTGGTACTCAGGTGACTGTATGGGATGCCAGGATGAAACCAGGATGGGTTGTGTGCACCGCAAATGCCCTTCCTGCAGCACAATTTACTGTGTTGGGCCTTAGTTCTGATTTTGTATTCAGGGCTCTCTCCTGTCAGGTCTCAGGAGGGCATATATTGTGCCAGGGATTGAACCTGGGTCAGCTGCATGCAAGGTAAACAATTACCTACCATACTATCTCTCCAGAATCATGTTCAGTTTCTTGCTTTTACTCTTGGTGTGCTTGGGGAACCTGACTTGTGTCAGGGTTGAACTGGGGCACTCAAGACACTCAGTCATAATCTCATTAGTATCTAATCCCCAAGGCTCTCTTTTATTATCTCATTGGCTATCAATTTCTTTTGTACCACACCTGGCATTATTCAGAGTTTATTCCTGGTTCTGAACGTATGGGATGCCGGGAATCTAACCAGGGTCAGCTGCATGCAAGGAAGAAGCCATATTCACTGTGCTATTGCTCAGTCCGAAACCCAGATCATTATGTTCCTTGAACATCACTGAAAGCTATTCCTCAGATATACTTGGTGGACATGCAGACCCGGTAGCAGTGGATCTGAATAGCACTGCACTGATTGACCTTAACATTGAACTCTCAGGCCTGGAGGAAGAATATTGCCAGTGGTGGCAAATGGGTTCCCTTAGCACAGTTTGAGAATGAGCCTTGCCACACACAACTCCCCTCCCCCAGCGACAAACTCACACAAACACACACACCTACACATAGAAACATACTGACCCAAGTCAGTTCAAGGCTATGAAGTTATCTGGTATGGGATTACAAACTCTATCTATGGAGAAAGAGAGAGCATCCCCTGTAACAGGTAGCTGAAATGGGTCATAGAAAATCCATGTTTCTAAAACATGTGTGACCTGAGCCTGCGTAATCATAGGTTCAGTTGTTATTGAAATAAAATTTAATTTTTGAGAAATTCTGATCGCTATGACTGGGATTCACAAGTTGAGAGACATTCCTAGTTTGGCCCATACTACCTGCATGAGTAAAATAAGAGAGAACTCATTAGAATCTCAGTGCAATACTACTCACACATAACTATTTACAAGTTTAGGTCAAATTAGTCACAGAGAATCCACAGGGTAAATTTGAAAATCACCGTCAGAAAAAATTCTGAATTTTTCTGTATAAAATCATGATGATCAGGGACAGAATGATAGCACCGTGGGTACTGCAGATGACTGCATGAGTGATTCCTGAGTGCAGAGCCAGGAGTAACCTCTGAGTATTGCTAGGTGTGTTGCAAAAATAAAAGAAAAGAAGACAATCATGAAGATCATGACGGAAAACATGCAGCAGAAGTTCTTCCTACCAGGTATATCAGCAGCCTCAAAAAAAAACCCACATTGGGAAATGGTAATGGCAGATTAAACTCACCATTGAATATACACAGAGACTTAAGCTATAAACTCTAAATATCTGCAAGGACTAGCCACAATGTGTAAAATAAGAGGGAGATAGATGCAGAGATAGAGAGAGAGACAGAGAGAGAGAAGAGAGGAAACTGGGGTACCTGCTATTAAGGCAGCATTGGGGTGGGCGGGGGGGGTGGGGTACATTGGTGGTGGGAAATGGGGCACGGGTGAAGGGATGGGTGCTGGTATACTGTATTACCAAGAACCAATTATGAACACCTTTGTAATTGTATGTTTCACGGTGGTATAATAAAAAATTTAAAAAAAAAAAATAAAAAATTAAAATTCTGGTATCAAAATACCAAGGTCAGGCAAAACATGAATCAGGAGGTCTCATCAACAAGTGGAATCTACCACCAACAAGTGAAATCTATTGTGGGAGTCAGAGATTAAGTAAGACAAAGAAGGGATCAGTGTGCCAATAATCATCAAAAATGATAATACCAGCCTAGAACTGAGCATTGAATATAGACGAAAAGATCCACATAACCTCTAAATGTATATATTGCAAGCCACAATGTGTAATAGAAGGAAGAGAGAAAGAGAGAGAGAAGAGGGAGAGAGAGGAGATAAAGAACCTGCCATTTAGGCAGGCTATGGGGAGGGGGGGGAATTGGGGACATTGGTGGTGGGAGATGGGCACTGGTAGAGGGCGGGGTGCTGGAGCACTGTGTGACCGAAACCTCCAAACGTGAGCAACGTTGCAATTGTATATCTCACGGTGGTATAATAAAATGTTTAAAAAAGAGAGAGAGGAGATAAAGAACCTACCATAGAGGCAGGCTGGGTGGGGAGGAATTGGGGATATTGGTGGTGGGAAATGGACACTGATGGGGTGAATGGTGCTAGAACACTGTATGACCGAGACCCAATATGAGCATCTTTGTAATTGTATATCTCATGGTCATATAATAAAATATTTTTAAAAAAAATAAAAACCCACATTACTTTGATAGTTTTTATGCACGTTTTTTCACTGTAGCATGTAATCCAACAGCCAAAACAAAAAAGAACCAACATGCCCAACTAAGGAGGAATGAATGAAGATATTGTATAGAGAAACAATGGACGTCGCTAAACAATAGAAAGAACTAAATCACGTAATCTGCATTAGATATGGATGGAACTAGAGGGACATACTACTGAGTGAAGTCAGTGATAAAAAAAGGCACAAAGTGTGAGGATGAATGGAATGAACAGGAAAAAGTAGCATCAGGCTTCTAAGTCACTGTATGTAGTATACTGAAGTTTATGTACAGAACAACTTCATTCAAGTTTGTCACTGGATAAAGACTTTAGAGCTGGCATAAAACCTTTCAATAGTAATGGGGTAGCAGCGAAGGGAAAGGGGCAGGGCACTTGCTATGCTGCCCCCAGTCAATCTGACTTTGATCCCCAGCAACACCTACTTTGAAGACACCTTATCGAAGTCTCCCCCCCAGCGGCAGTCTCCCCCACAGGTGTGTGTGTGACCCCTGCGTCTCCGCGGACCCAAGTTGCCCCAGGGAAGAGCGGAAACTCCATCAACGGGAACCAAGGCAAACTGCCTTGGTTTCACCGCGGACCCTTTGGGCCCTGCGCTTCCGGGAACATCCCAAAACTCAAAACCGCAGAGACCGCTGCGCGCCCTCTTACTACCTATCTTGCATGAGGTACCAGTGAACCTTGGTTCCTACCTCCTTGCTACCCACCCAAACTCTGCAAACAGACCAGACACCTACTAACTGTACTATCTAGTCCCCCAAGACCCCATATTTGCAACCTACAATAGTCATAATGGTAAAGCAACGCAAAAATTCCATCAAGCTCTGTGAGTGAAATCACTAGTCCAGATGAGCCAAGCAATACCAATGAGTTGTATAACCTCTCTGATAAGGAATTTCGGAAAGAAATGTTAAGAATTCATAAGGAATTCAAAGAAGCAATGGAATGCAAACTCAATAAAATACAAGAGGACATGATAGAAGAAGTGAGGAAAATGCAAATGGAAATGACAGTTATTAAAAATGAGGTAAATGAAAATGAAAAACACAATGGAAAGCCAGCATAGCAGAATAATAGCTACTGAAGAAAGAATTAGTGATCTCGAGGACGAGTTCCAAAGATTCGCTACACAACACCAGAAGATAGAAAAAAAGACTCACAATTACCGAACAGACAACAAGAGATAATCGGGATGAAGCCAGAAGAAACAACATACGGATCATTGGGGTCCCAGAAGGCCAAGAAGAAAACCCTGATGAAGAAGAAACTGTCAAAGCCATAATTGCTGAGAAGTTCCCAGAACTAAAGAACGCTTGCCTCAAGATCCAGGAGGCCCGTAGGATACCAGCTAAAAGAAACCCCAACAAGAATACTCCAAGACACATCTTAATAAAAATGACAAAAACTATAGATAGAGATAGAATACTGAAAGCAGCAAGATCAAAGAAGGAAATCACATACAAAGGAACATCTCTAAGATTTACAGCAGACTTCTCCGATGAAACACTCCGAGCCCGAAAACAATGGTGGGATATTGTGAAAAGACTCAATGAACTGCAGGCCTCACCAAGAATTCTTTACCCGGCCAGACTCACATTCAGATATGAAGGAAAGATACACAACTTCATGGATAAGCAACAACTCAGGAACTTCATGGACTCAAAACCAACCTTAAAAGAAGGTCTGAAGGGTCTACTGTAATACGACCAAACCCATAAGCACAACAAGCACAAACAGAAAGATGACACAAAAATCCGATGACAATAATCTCTCTCAATGTCAATGGTCTAAATGCACCAATTAAGAGACACAGAGTAACAAAATGGATTAAAAAAATTGAACCCAACATTCTGCTGTCTACAAGAAACGCATCTGAATAATCAGAACAAACACAGACTCAAAATCAAAGGGTGGAAGACCATTCTCCATGCAAACAACTCCTCCAAAAAGGCTGGTGTGGCCATATTAGTATCAGATAATATAGACTTCAGGCTGAAAAAGGTTAGAAGGGACAACGAAGGCCATTTCTTATTACTTAAGGGGTATGTACACCAGGAAGAAATTACACTACTAAACATATATGCACCCAATGAGGGGCCAGCAAAATATATAAAACAACTGCTAAGAGACCTCAAAGAAGACATTAACAGTAGCACAATAATAGTTGGAGACTTCAACACTGCTCTATCAACGATGGATAGATCAACAAGACTGAAACTCACCAAGGAAATATTGGCCCTGAAGGAAGAAATGGAAGAAAGAGAGCTAGTGGATATATACAGGGCTTTTCATGCCAAAAAAGCTGAATACACATTTTTCTCTAGTGCACATGGAACATTCTCCAAGATAGACCACATGCTGAGCCACAAAGCATACCTCAATAAAATAAAAAAGATAGAAATTGTGTCAGCTATCTTTTCAGACCATGATGCACTGAAAATGGAAGTTAACCGTACACAGAAACAGGGAGTCAAACCAAACACCTGGAAACTGAACAGCTCACTCCTGAACAACAAATGGGTCATAGAAGAAATCAAACAGGAAATCCAAAGATTTCTGGAAACAAATGAAAATGAAGACACCAACTATAAGAACTTGTGGGACACGGCAAAAGCCGTGTTAAGAGGGAAGTTTATAGCTCTGCAAGCATACATCAGGAAACAAGAAAGGGCCCACATAAATAACCTGACTACACAGCTGAAGACATTAGAAAAAAGACACAAAAAAGGAGCCCAACCCAGGCAGAAAAAAAGGAAATAATAAAACTTAGAGAGGAAATCAATGAGTTGGAAACCAAAAAAAAACAATCCAAAAGATTAATGAAACCAAGAGCTGGTTTTTTGAAAAGTTAAACAAGATTGACAAACCATTGGCAAGACTTGTAAGGACAGGGAAAGAGAGAACCCAAATAAACAGAATCAGAAATAAAAAGGGTGACATCACAACAGAAACCACAGAAATCCAAAAGATCATCAGAGATTACTTTGAGAGCCTGTATGCCGTGAAACATGAGAATCTAGAAGAAATGGATCAATTCCTGAAGTCCTATAACCTCCCACGGCTGAAACAAGAAGACCTCCAATACCTGAATAAGCCTATCACCATTGAGGAAATAGAAACAGTAATTAAAAGTCTGCCCAAACACAAAAGCCCAGGTCCAGACGGATTCACTAGTGAACTCTACCAAACCTTTAAGGAGGACCTACTGCCAGTCCTTTTCAAGCTCTTCCAGGAAATAGAAGAAACAGAAACACTCCCAAACAGCTTCTATGAGGCACATATCACCCTGATACCCAAAGCAGGGAGAGACAACACAAAGAAAGAAAACTACAGACCAATATCCCTGATGAACACGGATGCTAAGATCTTCAACAAAATACTAGCAAACAGAATCCAAAGACTCATCAAGAAGATTATACATCATGACCAAGTAGGATTCATCCCAGGAATGCAAGGATGGTTCAACATTCGCAAGTCAATCAACATAATACATCATATCAATAAAAGAAAAAATAAAAACCATATGATCCTATCAATAGACGCAGAGAAAGCATTTGATAAGATCCAGCACCCGTTCATGATTAAAACCCTCCAGAATATGGGAATTGAAGGGACTTTCCTCAAGATAGTTACAGCCATCTACCAAAAGCCCACAGCGAGCATCATTCTCAATGGGGAAAAGTTGAAAGCCTTCCCCCTGAGATCAGGGACAAGACAAGGTTGCCCACTCTCACCCCCTTTTATTCAATATAGTACTGGAAGTACTTGCCATAGCAATCAGAGAAGAAAAGGACATCAAGGGCATCCAGATAGGCAAGGAAGAAGCCAAGCTATCATTATTTGCAGATGACATGATATTATACCTAGAGAACCCTAAACTCTCTACCAAAAACTCCTAGAAACAATAGATGCATATAGTAGAGTGGCAGGATACAAAATCAACACCCAAAAAGTCGGTGGCTTTCCTATATACAAATAACGAAAGAGAAGAAAGGGATATTAAGGAAACAATTCCATTCACAATTGTGCCACAGAAAATCAAATACCTAGGAATCAACCTACCCAAGTGTGTAAAGGACCTGTACAAAGAAAACTACAAGACACTGCTCCAAGAGATAAAAGAGGACACAAGGAAATGGAAACATATTCCCTGCTCATGGATGGGGAGAATCAACATTGTCAAAATGGTAATACTCCCTAGAGCTCTGTACAGATTCAATGCAGTCCCTATAAAGATACCCATGACATTCTTCAAAGAAATTGACCAAATACTCCTGAAATTTGTATGGAACAATAAACCCCCCAAGGATAGCTAAAGCAATCCTCGGGAAAAAGAAGATGGGAGGCATCACCTTTCCCAACTTCAAACTGTACTACAAGGCAGTAGTAATTAAAACAGCATGGTATTGGAATAAAAACAGACCTGTGGACCTATGGAATAGAATTGAGTATCCTGACACCCAACCTCAAACACATGATCATTTAATCTTTGATAAAGGTGCAACGAGTCCAAAATGGAGTAAGGAAAGCCTCTTCAACAAGTGGTGTTGGGAAAACTGGGCAGCGACATGTAAAAAAATGAATTTGGACCTGTGTCTAACACCATGCACAAAAATCAGATCAAAATGGATTAGAGATCTGAATATCAGACTTGAATCCATAAAGTACATTGAAGAAAATATAGGAAAAACCCTCCACGACATTGAAGCTAAAGGCATCTTCAAAGGTGAAACATCACTAACAAAGCAACTAGAAGAAAAGATAAACATATGGGACTACATGAGACTAAAAAAGCTTCTGCACCTCAAAAGAAACAGTGACTAAGATACAAAAGCAGTCCACAGAATGGGAAAGAATATTCACCCAATACCCATCTGATAAGGGGTTAATATCCAGGATATATCAGGCACTGGTAGAACTTTACAAGAAGAAAACAAACAACCCCATCAAAAAATGGGGAGAAGAAATGAACAGAAACTTCAGCAAGGAAGAAATTCGAATGGCCAAAAAACATATGAAAAAATGCTCACCATCACTAATCATCAGAGAGATGCAAATCAAAACAACAATGAGATACCACTTTACACCACAGAGACTGGCACATATTCAAAAGAGCAAGAACAACAAGTGCTGGCGTGGATGTGGGGAAAAGGGGACACTCATCCATTGTTGGTGGGAATGCCGGCTGGTACAGCCTTTCTGGAAAACAATATGGACATTCCTCCAAAGACTAGAAATTGAACTCCCATTTGACCCAGCCATACCACTCCTGGGAATCTACTCTGGGAAACCAAAAATACGCAGCGGAAACACCATCCCTACTTTTATGTTCATAGCAGCATTATTCACAATAGCCAGAATCTGGAAGCAACCAGAGTGCCCGAAAATCGATGACTGGATAAAGAAGCTTTGGTACATCTACACAATGGAATACTATGCAGCTATTAGGAAAAATGAAGTTATAAAATTTGCCTATAAATGGATGGACATGGAGAAGATTATGTTGAGCGAAATTAGCCAGAAGGAGAGAGACAGACACAGAATGACTGCATTTATCTGCATAACATAAATATATATGTACATATTAAGATACCAATATCCAAGGTCAAGTGAAACATATATCAGGAGGTCTTGTCAAAGGTGGAAATTATCACAAACGTGTGGGAGTCAGGAGGCTAGGTAAGACAGAAAATGGAACAGGGTGCTAACAATTGTCGAGGGTACTAATGCCAACCTAGAACTGAGCATTAAATAGAGGCAAAAAGATACACATGACAACCCTTTAATGTATGTTCTGTAATCCATAGTCTGGAGGGGAAGGAAAAGAGAAAGAGAGAGAAACGGAAAGAAATAAAGAACCTGCCATGGAGCAGGGCTGGGGGAGGGGGAGGGAACCGGGGACGTTGGTGGTGGGAGATGGGCACTGGTGGCGGGATGGGTGCTGGAACACTGTATGACCAAAACCCAAATATGAACTTTTTAATTGTATATCTTTGTAATTGTAAAAATAAAAAAATTAAAAAAATGAAGACACCTTATCATAGACGAGTAAAAAGTCAGTGAGTCTGATATGGTTTGAATATGCCCTTTCTAAAAGATATAGCCATTTACCTTTCTTTACTGATGTCCCTGATATTATAATTATCTCTTATACTGCTACAAGGAAATTCCCTATTTCACTTACCCCATATTGAATGTATAAGCACTGTGCTATGGAAATAAGCTTTCCGATCTTCTTTAATACCAATAAAATGTTATAAAAGCAACAAAAACATAAATAGCTTAATTCTGCGTCTTAACCAAATGACTGTTGTCATTGGAGCTTATTTCATCTCATGTCTGGGTATTTTATCCACATCGTCATATAATGGGGAGTGTCATCAACATGATGTCTAGAGAGAGAGGGCCTCCAAACAGCTTAGGGCTCCTGTAGGCCTGAGCACTAGATCACCAGAGCTTCGGGTTCCCTGTTTAGACCTGTGCCCGCCAAACTGGGACCGCCAGAGGCGAGCTCGGACCACTCTCCCTCAGCAGCGACTCAAGAAGCACCTGGGCTCCACCCCTGTGACTCCTGTGTGGTGTGAGGGAGCACAAGATACTGTCCCTTCTAGTCACTCCACAGCGCCAGTGCTGAGTGTGTGGATGGGGAACCCAGAGCAGGGTGCTGGGAGCCAAGGGAAATCAGCAAATGAGGCTGGTAGCAGGGGCTCACTTTGAGGGCAGCCTTGTGCACAGAGAGCAGCAGACCGGACCTGCCCGGGCTCAAAAACAGTATCCATGTCCCCAGAACGCTGTGTTGGTGCCTCTGGTACATCCCAATGGCCATGAGTCTTGGGTTCAGGATACCTCTAAGGCGTGTTGCAGTGAGACTGGTAGTTGCCCAGGGCTAAACTGGGGTCCAGCCTGGGCCACGGGAAGTCCAGTTGGCAGGAGTGTCCTGTGCGGGTTTAGCTCTTAAGGTGCTACCCTGACGTGGCGCTTCTAGCTGACTTCCGACTGATCTACTTGAGAGTTCCCAGTTTCCTCTGGTGCTGAAACAGTGTCCTGTGAAGGCTTTACCTGTAAGTTCTTATTCATCAGCCTCATGCCTTGCGCTTGACAGTTGGACACCCACGGTTTCCTGGAGAGGCAGGAAGGATTCTGGGGAGACTGTCGGTGACACCGGAGGCCTGATCCGAGGCTGGATTCGTGGATGGAGACTCGAGTGGATCGATGGTTCCCCTCACTGTGAGACGGAGCAGGTGAGACGTAAAATGGGTGGAGGAACTAGGCGCCGAATGACTGGACAGCAGCTTAGGTGCTTGTCGCGGGGGACTCAACACCTGGGTCGAGTTAGGGTCCGGCAGTTGGGCAGCCCAGGTTGCCATCCCCATGTCTCTTAGCTGTTTAGCTTCGACACACCCGACAACTCACCTCCTAGATGCCCTAAGAGCCCTTTTCCGCTGTGGATGCTGCCCCATGCCTCAAGACAACAGGACTGGGGAAAGGAACCTTCCCAGACTCAATGGCCTCCAGGGCCGCTTCAATCCCCCAATGCCAGGCGCTTTCTCTGCACACTTGATCAACACTGGGGTGTGTGGCTGTAGAGGTGACATTGGTGCAAGTTGTAGAGTTCAATAGACTTTTAAAGCAGTTTTAATTTTTGCCTTTCTGATTTCTTCCATCCCAATCGAACGCCAGGAGAGGATTTACAGCTTCTCTTCAGGTCTCTGGAGGGGAAGATCAAAGGGTAAATGGTTTCAAGTGTCCACACTGTATATCTGGGCATGGCCGAATTCAGGGAAATAAGTCCTAGTGGCAGAATCTGCATCCAGAGCCCAGGTGCCTGAGAAGCTTAGGCAGGAGCAGGCAGGAAGGGCTGCAGGAGGCTGCCGGCAGCAGGCCAGGATCTGACCGCGGGCCAGTGTGGCTGCGAAGGATCCGTTGATGAGTGTGTCTAGGCTGTCAAAGCTCATAGTCCTGATGGGGTCGGAGATCGCGGTCCCTTTCTGACGCCCCCAGCTGCTGAGGGTGCCTTGACTGGAGAGCTGTGCTGAAGTGTTGCTGCGCGTGTTTGGCTCCGTGTGCTTGGGTGCAGAAGGGCTGAGCACGGTGCGGATCTTGTCTAAGAGGAGGGTATGACCGCGCACCATATCCTCTCCTTGGGATCTAGTGGTTAGATTTGGTGCTTTCACTGCCACGGCTGGGGTCTCAATTCCCAGTCAGGAAGCCTCTTTGGCATTTTCCTCTGGGATGTGCAATCTTGCTCAACCCTGCTTGGTACCAGGGGACTAGTCCAGAAAAAGGAGAGGGAGCGGAGTAGGGTGCCTCTGGGGCAGGTCAGAGCCTAAGAAAAATGTTCCAGTCCTCTCTCTCAGGTGCTCGTGGTTAGCAGTTTAGTGCTTCTTGCACCTCAACGCAGGAGCCGGGTCACTAGGAGCACCAGGTCGGGTTAGAATGTGGGTGTTTCGGTTCCTTTTCTTGTGGAATCTCATTTCATCACACTGAAATGAGAAATTTCAGAGAAAATGCTATGCAATGTCGGAATTTTAATGTCACCAGAGTATTTTTTTAATTGGTATTTAATTAAAATTTTATTCAGAAGTGGATAAAAATTTTATTAATTTTTATTTAATTAATTTTATATTCGTGGGGCCGGAGTGATAGCAGAGTGGGTAGGGCATTTGCCTCTTGGTAAGCAGCCAACTCGATTCGAACCCTGACATCCATAAGGTCCACCGAAAGCACAGCCGGCAGTAATTCCTGAGCAGCTACCAGGTGGTTCTTCGCAACGCCAGGTTTGACCCCAAAAAGCAAACAAATATGAAAACAAACTAAAACAAAACAAACCTTTATTTGTTTTGGGTCAGATCCAGCCTGCCATTGCCTGGATAGTGATAGTGAGAAAGTGGAGCTCAGGACTCCAGCACGGTGAGCATGGGTGAGCCCTGTACCATCTCCTGAGCCGAATATGCTGGGTTTCCTGTCAATACTGAAGTGAAGTACATTATTTTCATCATAGAATAATGACTCATCACCCTGGGTTTATCTTCAAAATAGTTAAAAAGGGGGCCAGAGAGAGCTCTATAGGCGGAAGAATGCTTTAGATGCCGGAGGCCTGGCTCTTGTCCCTGACAACTCACGGATCTCAGTCAAGGTTATTTTCCAGAAGCCCTGAGCTGGGAACAATGTGACCCAAAACATTGCCAACCATGCCCAAAGAAACATTCATACTGATTCCAGTGATCAGAGACTCTACCCCTGGAAAGACAACCTCCACTTCTAACATGCTCTTTTGAAATCTTCCTTCCTTCTTCATTCCTTCCTTCCTCTCTCCTGGTCCCTTCCTCACTCCTCTCTTCCTTT
>JAJIBD010025110.1:0-44399 GCA_021461705.1 Cryptotis parvus
AATTCTTATAAAATATTTTTTAAATTGATTAGTTAATGACATATCAGCTTAATCCTATCTTAATTCTCTGTCTCACACACCTATTCACAAAGAGCACCTACTATAGTTGCATGAATTTGTATAATTCTAGGATTATAGTTACAAGTAGTAATAATATGATTTTGAAAACATTTTTGTGTTGGCTCTGTAGCAAATATTAACTGTGGAGATGTTAAGCAGTAACCATTATATTACAAATAAAACTTATGCTTGTCTCTATCTAAAAAAAAAAGATTTCAGTGATAAAAAATAGTGTGACAAGTAATATATTTTATAGAGTTAGGACTTGACAGTCTGCAGTAAAATTTATTATTCACTTCTTTAAGATAGAAGCCAAGAACTTCTAGTTCTAAAGGTCAGTTTGGGGGAACAAGTCAAGAAAAGCATAAATGAATAAATTAGAAAGAGATATAGTCATGGAAGAGAAGACAGACAAAATGAGAGAGAGAGAATAAGAGTAGTCTTCTTCCCAGTCAGTCTTGTCCTCTATCCCTACCTGGGATACATAATGAAGTCCCAACCCTGTCTTGAATTAATGATGACTACTAAGGCAAGCACAAAATTGATTTGATGAAAAGAAAGAAAACTAAATTCAAGCTTTTATAAGAATAAAATGAACAGCACCACCAAATGGAAGGAGTGATTTGTCAAGAGTAAGCAAAATAAAAATAAATAAATAAATAAATAAAAATGAAAACTAAAAATACAGTTAAGAATATGCAAAATTATTAATAAGCAACTCCCTTATTTTACTGTTGAAGCTACTGATCTGCTCTAAATATCACTTAGAAGACAAGTATCACTTGTCTTCCCATTGTTCATCCATTTGCTCACGCAGGCACCGGTAATGTCTTGTTTGTTGGGAATGAGATCCATTATTGTTACTGTTTTTGGCATATCGAATACACCACGGGTAGCTTGCCAGGCTATGCCGTGACTCTGGGTTCATCCTAGGGGGCCCAGTCTTTTTCTATGTCAGACCATCAACCATCCAGAGCCCACAGGACAGAGCCCTGGGTGTAGACAAGCCTGTCTCCTGTCTGCCACCTGCCGACACAGCAGTGCACCACAGCCATACCTGCAACACCTCGAGGGGCATATTTCAAGGAACAGTAGTTTCTAAATATGGGAAGTAAATGAATGAAAGAAGTGTATTTTCCTTAGGCACAAGATGTGTTCTTAGATGTGTCAGATAGTCTATAAGTCTGTGGGTGATATATGTGTCCACATGTAGACAACACATCTGATCATTTAATGAGCTCATATTGTTTGGCTATGTTAAAACTGGCAGGAACACACATGCATACACATGCACTCACACTCACACACATGTACACTCAGAGTACTTGCACTGTTAGATATACAATTACAAGATGTTCATGTTTGAGTTTCGGTTCAGTTGAAATAGTAACACTAAAGTAGAACTGAGAATTGAAAGTAAAAAGGGATATACATGTCGGTGTATATATTGCAAACCACAATGTGCAAAAGGAGAGAGAGAGATAGAGAGAGAGAGAAAGAAAGAGGATAACTTTGGCCATTGGTGTTGGGAAATGTGCACTGGTGGAGGGGATGGGTGTGGAACACTGTATGACTGAAACCCAATCATGGACAGCTTTGTAATGGTCTCTCTTGTGGTGATTCAATAAAAAAGAACAAAAAACATATATATAAATGTATATATATATATATACACACACACATATATATATGTAAAACTGCATGCTAAAAGTAGGTAAAGGAACAAACATAATATCTGTATTATGTACTGTATTGCAAGCCATAATACCCAAAAGGAGAGAGAGAGAAATTTAGAGTGAGAGATACAGAGAGAGAGAGAGAGAGAGAGGGAGAAAAGTGCCTCTGATGGAGATGGCTGGAGGGCAGGAACAGGAGAGAAACTGAGGACATTGGTAAATATACATTGGTGGAGAAATGGGTGTCAGAACACTGAATGACTGAAACCCGATCATGCCTTGTAACAGTGCATCTCATGGTGATTCAATTAAATAAATAAATAGTGTTGGGGTCGGGGAAAGACAAGTAAGGAGATACTCAAATATTTCCTTATGAGTCTGAGCATTTTCTCCCTAAGCATATTACAATTCACCTATGGACACAATTTCTAAATATAATTGAAATGCAGACAGTTTAAGAATTAAAGAAAGTGAGGCTGAAGAGATAGTACAGCAGATAGGGCACTTGCTTTGAACACAGTAGACCCCAGTTTGATTCCAAACATCCCTTCTGGTCCCCGAGAACCACTAGAAGTGATTTCTAAATACAAGGCCAGAGAAACCCTGAGCTCACTGGTGTAGCCTAAAATATAAAATAAAAATAAAAAGAGGGTGGTAGAGTATAAATTGTCTTGATTTTTTGAAAAAAATAAAATAGCTTCTTTAAGCAATGGACTTTTAAGCTTGATATTAACCCACAGCAGAATCTTACAATGGTTTATCAAATATTCCATGAGTATTTAGAAAAGTAAGTAGCCAGAACCAGCTGCCTGTAAGAATTCAACCAAAACAAGAAAAACCAAGTTAATGTCATTGCTCTTTTTTGAGCTAAAAGCATTAGGGGATGTGTAGAGCAAGGAACTGCTGAATCTGTACTTTTGCTATTGTAAAAGTTCTTCAGGACTGAAGCAACAGCACAGAGGGCAGGGTATTTGCCTTGCACGTGGCCAACATAGGTTCAGTCCCTGGAGTCCCATATGGTACCCTGAGCATTGCTAGAAGTAATTCCTGAGTGCAGAGCCAGGAGTAACCCATGAGCATTGCCAGAAGTGGCCCAAAAAAGACAAAAAAAAATAAGGGAGGAAGGAGGCAGGGAGGGAGGGAGGCAAGCAGGCAGGGGAGGGAGGACAGGCAACACTTTATAAGGTCCAGTGATTAAAAGGGTCAAAGATGGGCTACATTATTGCAGAGTGCTACCAAGACATATATTGCTGTATAACAACCAAATGGTTGACTAAGTGCTAAAAGAGCTTGTCTTTCACCATACTCCCATCAATATATTTATTAGGTTAAGATTAAGGATGAAAAACTGCCTATTATGTAGGTGACACTAGGCTATGAAGACCTACTCATTTGCATGTTGAATCATGAATGAAAACTATTCATTTGAATGTAGAATCATGAATAAAAAAGCATTCATAAATGAAAATTATTACAGTAATGATGCGATAAGATTTAAATAAAAACAAATATTGTGTCTTAGCCTATATAAATCTTCAAATACAAATATATAAAGATATCTTTGGAAATATTTTAGTAATGCTGAAATAATGAACTCACGAGAAACTTAAGAAATCTTGATGCAGGGGCCGGAGCGATAGCCCAGCAGGTAGGGCATTTGCCTTGCACGTGGTCGGCCCATGCCAGCCCGGGTTTGATCCCCAGCATCCCATATGGTCCCCGAGCACCACCAGGAGTAATTCCTGAGCACAGAGCCAGGAGAAACCCCTGAGCATTGTCGGGCGTGGCCCAAAAAGCAAAAAAAAAAAAAAAAAGAAAGAAATCTTGATGCAGGTCACAAGAGCCTGGTATATTTCTGGTGAAATTGCTCAGTGGTTTTTTTTTAAAAAAGAACAGTAGAAACCTGTTGAAATGTGGGGGGGGGGGTTGTTTTTGTTTTTGTTTTTGTTTTTGCTTTCTGGGTCAGACAGGCATTGCTCAGGGGTTACTCCTGGCCGTGCACTCAGGAACTACTCCTGGCAGTGCTCAGGGAACCATATGGGATGCCCAAGATCCAACCCAGGTCGGTGGCATGCAAGGCAAACGTCCTACCCACTGTGCTATCACTCCGGCCCCGAAAAGTGGTTTGTGACTTGTGTGAAAGCGTGACTAATATTTGCCATACATCATATAAAGTCTAAATGTCAGAAGAAAGCTAATATAAATCAAGCAGTGAGTGATCTAAAAACCAGGAGGGAAAGAGGAAAATAAATTGTGAACATAGGAATGCTTCCATATAAGATACGCATGAGAATTGCTTTCAAAGGTTTAGAGACATAATCCTTGAAGGAGAAATCCTATAAATCCACATAGTCCAGATGACTCTGGAAGAGAAGAATGGGAGACATCCCTAGAGGTCACAGAGACTAAATTTTGAACTCCCTATGAGATGCTGATAGTAACCCTCCCCAAACAGCAGGAGACTTACTATTCTGCGGTTTCCAGCAGCCCCACTTGAGAGTTTCTCTTCCCTTATTCCCTTCTCTCATTCTTTATCTCTCTCTGGAGAGTTCCTCAATAAAACTAGTTTATGTCAAATAGATAAAACTAGGATGAGTTTCTGCATTTAACATAGTTAAACAGTAAATTTCCTGAAGCAGTGAAATTTCTGTTATTACATAGCTGCATGGTCCCATGCATGAGACACAGGATATGCCGATGCACTTGCAAACTGCAAGAGGACTCCATGTATGTGGTTTATTTATAGTTGGTTACCTTACATACAATAGCCATCATCTAATAAGAAATCATGTGTAGTGGTTAAAATTTCAACGTCAGGTAGCACAGAGCTTAAATTTCTAGTACCACAAGGTTTCCCAAGAACCAGTGGTTACTGCCCTGGAGGCCAACAAGCACCACCAGCTTTGTCCAGCACCATGAGAATGACCTCAATAATCTCCAGTACTCTGGCCCTTGCATTGAACTGCCAGTCCTATTGGCTGAAAATCTTAGGTAGGACCCAGGGCCTCCTGAGTACCACTTAGAAAGGCTCTTCCCCTTAAATAAGTTTAGTGTCTGCTCTCCTAGATTTGAATTCAGACTCCACCATTCATTTTCTGTCTCACCATAGTGACCTTGAGAAAATGAACACCCTAACCCACTGTTTTCCTACCTGCAAAATGGAGCTGCTGTGAGCATTTACACCGTGGGGCAGCTAGGAGGGTCTAGTGAGTCAAATAAAGAACAGCCTCTGGGTCGTAGGAAATGCACAGTAAAGTTAGAAATTTATTGTAATTCCTCTGTAGTCTTTTTGATTGCTCTGAAGAGTCCTGGTTTCAGATTCTGGATACAATGTGATGTTAACCTGACAGATATAAATTTATCATTAGAAGCAGACTTGATTACCTGAGAATAATTAAAAACAGGCAGCAGTGCAACCTGGAGTAAAAGTCTGGGATATGGGTCCTGGGATCTAGGAGGCAGTTCCCCAGATGTTAGCCCTGTCTTCTCAGGTTCTTCTCCCAAATCCACAATCCGGATGCTGTTTTCCTTCTTGGAAAGCCAGAAGGCTGGGTAAACAGGCTCTGAAAACTTGCAGTCAAATCTGTGAACCAGAGTCATAGCATCAGGCTCTACCCCATAGAAGGAGAGGTTCCCTCCCTGGAAGTTGACATAAATCCCCAGCCTCCGGAAAGGGGGCTGGCTTTGAGAGGTATCTCCGAGTCACTGTGCCAGGCTGTGTACTCTTTTCCATTCCAGTGGAGACTCCAGGAAAAATTGTTTCCAGAAATGCAACTGTTGGGCGTTCTTCTCCTTTCCGATCAATGCCTTTACAAGTTAGGCCAACATAGGTGCCTGCTCCAGTGATTTCGACCTCAAAATAGTACCTGTGCAGGTATAGGCTCTGTTGGGACAACACCTGTCGCCAGTGCACGAAACGGCTGGGGAGATCTGGGTACGGATGCTCCCAGGGTGTGGTGTTGGTGACCTTGCGATTGTCCTCCTGCAGTCGGAGGTATCTGTGAGCAGTATCCGGGTCAAATGTGATGTCATATGCATCTGAGGAGAGGTAAAAGATACTGTGGTCAGGTCAGGAGCTCATAGCTGAATCATAAAGAAAGGTTCAAATTTGAACAGCCTCCAAGCTATGAAAAATACATTATTTTTGTTCCCATTATCTTTGCCAATGGAATCATATATCAGGATATTCAACTCTATTCCATACAGGTCTGTTTTTATTCCAATACCATGCTGTGTTGATTACTACCACTTTGTAGTACAGGGGGGAGATGATGCCTCCCATTTTCTTTTCCCAAGGAATGCTTTAGCTACTCATGGCAGTTTATTGTTCCATACAAATTTCAAGAGTGTTTGCTTAATTTCTTTAAAAAATGTCATGGGTATCCTTATAGGAGCACACCGAATATATAAAATGCTCTAGGGAGTATTGCCATTTTAACAATGTTAATTCTCCCAATCCATGAGCAGGGGATCTGTCTTCTGGCAAGATTTGGTGGTGGCTTAGGCGAGGGCATGTAATCAATTGCAAAGGAGTATATAGATGCACTTGCAGCTACGTGTGTGTATGTGTGTGTGTGCGTGTGTGTAGTGAGTATAAGTAAATGAGGAGAGCAACAATTGTCAATTGTGAAAAATAACTTTAAATGTTATTTGAGAAACTGCATGCTTGAATGCAGCCGACCTGAATTCGATCCCGACATCCCATATGGTCCCCCACACAGTGCCAGGAGTGATTCCTGAGCGCAGAGCCAGGAGTAACCCTAACATCACTGGGTGTGACCCAAAAAAAAAAAAAGGGGGCTCCCTGACCCTGCCCCCAGATTTTGTGGGGCACCAGAGCATTTCCCCGCAAGAAAAAGAAGTTATGAAATTTGCCTACAAATGGATGGACATGGAGAGGATCATGCTCAATGAAATTAGCCAGAGAGAAAAGGACAGATATAGAATGGCTGCATTTATTTGCAGGATATAAAAAAAATAGTATGATACCAATATCCAAGGTCAGGCAAAACATGGATCAGGAGGTCTTGTCAGTGGGTAGAATCTACAGCAAGTGTGTGGAAGTCAGAAGTTAGGTAAGGCACAGAAAGGAACAGTGTACTAATAATTGTTGGAAATGATAATACCAGCCTAGAACTGAGCATTGAATGTAGACAAAGGGATATACATAACTCTAAATGTATGTATTGTAAGCCACAATGTGTAAGAGAAGGATGAGAGAGGGAGAGAGAGAGAGAGAGAGAGAGAGAGAGAGAGAGAAGAGGCAAAGTGCCTGCCATAGATGTAGGCTAGGGTTGGGGGAGGGAATCAGAGGACACTGGTGGCGGGGAAATGGGCACTGGTGGAGGGATGGGTGCTGGAACACTGTATGACTGAAACCCAAACATGAACATCTTTGTAATTGTATATCTAACAGTGGTATAATACATAAAAAATTTTAAATAGTGTCTTTTTTAAACACTGGCTAATGGTGGGGCTGTACAAAACCAGACACCAGGAACATGTCTAATACCAGTGCCACAGAGTCTGTGGAAAAGAAAAGAGTCAGGGAGAAGTGTTCTGGCAGGTGTTTGAAAGAAGCCCATGAGAAAAGCTTCTGAACTGAAATTGGAAAAATGAACTGAGACTTGATAATGGAGGAAATAGTAAGCAGATTTATGTTGATATGAAGCTTAAGAAGTAAAGCAAGCAAGCGAATTAACTTTGCTTGCCACTTAAAAAATTGTATGACACAGCAACCACCATGTAAGCAACGGCCCAACTCCATAGCTTCACCACTAATCTCAGACGAGATGCAAGCCAAGCTACTAAAAACTCTTGGGTACGCTAGTCTTTGGGATGAAACTGTGGGTGCCCTCGAGAGGGGCAGATGATGTTACCACTGTGCTGAAGGCCCTGCAGCTGAACTCATGCCCCACACCCACTACTATGCCAATGATCTACCTTCACTGCTTCATGGTTAGTCTCTGCAGAGATGCCAGAGTAAAGAAAAATTTCAAGTACACTTGTTTGGGGGCTGAGAACTCTGGGCCCTTCTCAGAGTCCAGGCAGAGAGTTCTCTCTCCATTCCTGTACTGCCAGAGCCCCACTGGTCATCCATCAGTCACTGCCACAGATAAGCTTGCCACTGCAAGCACAGCTCAGCTCCACAGTTTCACCTCTAATCTCAAAGAGAGGCAAGCCAAGCCACTGAAACTCATCTGCCCAGTTTCACAGATTCTGGAGTTCCTGGAGCACACAGCCACATGCCACATGACACCTCCAAATTATACAATCCTGAAAGCCCAGTAAAAGCACACACCAAATTAGAGGAGAAAATAGCATAGAAACCCACTAAGCTCGTTAAGCAAAAACAGTAACACAGAAGGCTCAGCCAGCAACACACATCTTGGGAAACCTTCAAACAAGGACTTTCATCACCCTGTTGTGAGATATCACAATTTTCACATGTTTTCTTTTACTGAAATATTTTTTGATAATTTTATTGGTCATTTTATTGTAACAAGCAAAATAAAATATATTGTTTTATGCCTGCTGAGGAGACTGGGTGGGAAACAGGGACAATAGTGGAGGGAAAGGTCACAATGGTTGTGGGATTAATGTTGGAGGGATTAATGTTGGAACACTGAATGCCCAAAATTATGAAAAATTTTGTAAAACATGTGTTTAAATAAAGAACACTAAAATATATTTGAACTATAAAAAATTCTAATTCCATAGGCTTCTCAATGTCATGCATAGAAAATTGGGTTATGCAATTCTGGCCAAGACAGACCTGGAAGAAAATTATTTGGTAACTGCCAATGATTTTCAAAAGTGATAAGATTATAAAAAAAAAGCACAAAGTACCCAGTACCTTGAAAAGAGATTAAGAATATGGGAAAGATAAAGAAGATGTGGAAATATCAGTGATAGATACTATACAGAACTAGAGTTTTAAAAAAAGCATTGGTGGAATATTAGGTGAAACTCAAAAAGTCTGTAGATTACTAATGCATTATAGTAATGTTCAATCCTGTTTGGGTCAATATACTGTAATAATATGATACTGGAGAGATGTTTGAAAGACAAAAATCATTTTCTCTACTTCAGCTATGTTTCTATGTATTTCAAATTGCTTACAAAATGAAAATTAAAAATAAGTAAAAATAAGGGTAAATATTTTAGTGTTATCATTGAGGGATAGACCCAAGGTTACAAAGCTGTGAAACATCTGTGAGAGATGGTGTAATTCTTTTTGTGTGTTTGTGTTTTTCGTTTTGGGGCCACACCTGGTAGGACTCAGGGGTTCCTCCTGGCTCTGCACTTAGGAGTTACTCCTGGTGATGCTTGAGGGACCATATGGGATGCTGGGAATCGAACCCGGGCCACCATATGCAAGTCAAGATCCCTACATGCTGTACCATTGCTCCAGCCCCTAGATGATGGTATTCTTTAAGCCCCCACATACTTCAGTTAGGGGAAGCCATCTGTTCAAAACTTACACTGGAGGAACTGTTGTCTGGTGGTGGGCTCAGGCTTTGAAGTTCGATACTTGCGCTCCACAACAGCAGACACTTGAGTTCTGATGTCATATTCCTCTAAGATAAATCATAGAGTTATTAATGCACACCTGCCCTGGTGATCAGAATAACTTAGGACACTGAACTTCCCAGCCACTCTTCCAGGACTTCCTGGTGAAAAGAGGGCTTGAATCTCATCACGTCTCAGAGAAAAAAGTTCAATGGATCATATTTCTCTCATATATTTCACTTAAAAATGCAGATCAAGCAACCTTGGACATTAGTTAGAGAAAATCCAGCCAATTACATAGTTGAACCAATTCACTTTCCCTAAATCTCTATCATAAAAACACTAAAATTCATCCCAATAAATATTCAGTGACAGATCTAACTGGAGGATGGCTTTAAAAAGAGACTCTTTGACTTAACACAACATATCATGTGGCACATCTAAGATTCTCACCTTCCTTGGAAAACTCCTGGAGCTTGTTCTTATAGTTTTGTAGCAAGCTGATTAAATGTTCAGTGGAGTCTGTGATGACCTTGCGGATTCCTGAGAGCTTATCCATAAATCCTATGTAGACACTGGGAAAGGCACTATCCTCCATGTTCTTAAATTTGCAGTACTCCTGCAGAAAAGGAAACAAGAAACAACTTGCCTTTTTCTGTACTTCATAAACTGAGCTTCTCTCTCATTTTGTCACTTTTTTTCATGTACAAAATGGGTTGATGCCCTGGACTGAAGAGATAGTACAGGGTCTCAGGCACTTGCCTGACACAGCCAGCCCCAGTTTGACCTCCAGCACCCCACTGCTTCCTTCTTGATTTCCAGAAGTCATCCCTGAATGTGGAACCAGGAGTAAGCCCTGAGCTTCTGATTATAGACCCCCAATTTTTAATGGTTTGATGGTAACATATAGAGTACGGTTCTGTGTCAAACAATAGAGAAAGCATTCTTTCAGTTTTTAACTGTGAAAATAGACTTTGAAAAATCAAAGGCTGGGGCTGGAGCGATAGCCCAGCGGGTAGGGCGTTTGCCTTGCACGCAGCTGGCCCATGCCGGCCTGGGTTCGATCCCGGCATCCCATATGGTCCCCCGAGCACCGCCAGGAGTAATTCCTGAGTGCAGAGCCAGGAGGAACCCCTGAGCATCGCGGGTGTGACCCAAAAAGCAAAAATAAATAAATAAATAAATAGATAAAAATATAAAATCTTTAAAAAAAAAAAAAAAGAAAAATCAAAGGCTAGGTGCCAGAGTGATGGCATAGCAAGTAGGGTGTTTGCTTTGTATGCACGGGCGACCAGGCTGGATCCCTCCACATCCCATATGGTTCCCCAAGCACCTCCAGAAGTAATTCCTGAGTGCAGAGCCAGGAGTAATCCCTGAGCATCATCAGGTGTGACACAAAAAGAAAAGAAAAAGAAAGGAAATCAACAGTTACAGAATGACCATGGATAGATCCAGTACACAAAATCCATTTTGCAGACCAAACCAAATGGCAATAACCCCATTTGGGGTGTGTGTGTCTGTGTGTGTGTGTGTGTGTGTGTGTGTGTGTGAATAAGAACTCATGGGTTACTTGGAAATCCACAGATAAATCCTAGACAGGAAACAGGAATGCTGTCTTGTCCTTATCCATTAAACCAATACTGAATTGTTGTTAATTCCAATATTGTGATTTGGAGCTCAAAGATGAGCTGAAAAGCAATACTGTTATCAAGAAAGGTTTCTTACAGATATAGCATCAATACTTTCAAACACAACTGAGTAGAATTAAATACAGAAGAAAACTTAATGATGAAAACAGTTGCACCAAAAAGGTTAGATAGATCAATGAAAGAGATAGGTTGGTGTGAGGGAGTAAAAGGTCCAAATCAGAAACAAGATAGAAAGATACATGTTTTAGTACAGTAAATAGGCTTAGTATAATGCATAATAAAAGCATCATTTTATATCATGTGGCACTTTACATTAATGGGGGAGAAAGGATATGCTATTCAATACATGTTGTCCTTTTAAGTAGCTAACATTTTGTGGTAAGAGAATCAAAAATAAACAAATCATCAACAAAATGTATGTTATACTTATAAAAGTTTCTATAATTAAGTTATAGAAGAATTTCATTTTTAGCATTTCTTTTTTTTAATTGTTGAATCTCCTGGAGATAATTACAAGACTGCTATTGTCAGATTTCAGGTATTCAATGTTCTAACACCCATTCCTCCACCAGTGTACATTTCCACTACCATTTCCCCCCAATTTCCTTCCCACCATCCACACCTTTCCTTCTCTCTCTCTCAGAAATAATTTTTTAATTATTATTATTTGAACTCCATCCAGCAGACCAGCCTATCACAGCCCGGCTCGCGCGACTTGTGGCTGCGCGGTTCATCAATAAATGCTGGATTTTTAGATGACTACAAGAGTATGCTACCTGCCCGGCAGAGCCTGGCAAGCTACCCGTGTCGTATTTGATATGCTAGATACCAGTAACAATTATAGACCTCATTCCCATGACCTGATGGAATGGTTTGAGGCTCTTTATGTTCCTGGAGCAAGCAGGTTCCCTTGGGCTCTACTTGCATGAGACAGGTCATATGGAGATGTTACTGGTCCCACTCGAGCAAATCGAAGATAAACGGGAAGACAGTGATTATTATTTGTTGGTAAAATATCTTAGACAAGCTCATGTCAGAAGTTATATAATTATCCATGTTTTTTTATATTGAAAAGCAAAGGATTTGACAGAAACTGATCCATTATATATCTTGTATTGTCTTTGTTTTCATTCATTATAAAGTTAATTTTGGGTAGTACTCAAATGGATCAGTTTATCTTCATATGCTTTCTGCATTTGCCAAGTCTTTTTTCAAGTAATTTTAATTAATTATAGGGATCCTTATTCACTTTGCAATCAAGCAAAAGTATTTGTACTTGAAATTAGCCAAAGGATAATTGGAAATTATTTGCTTCAACTTTATTAATAGTCCAATAAATAAGGAATCTGAGACTCAGAAGATTAAGCAATTTACTAAAAAGCTACACAGCCATTTAGTAACAAATCTAATATAGAATTTACACTGAACCAAGTGCTTCTTTTATAATACCAACTTTATTGGGTTTTTGCTTTAAAACTTAGTTTACATACCTATTATTATTTTAAGTGTACATAGTACATACTTAAAATTATTCAAACTATATGCTGTCATACTACACTTGATTCATCAATACATGCACAAGAGTATCCCAACTGCATGGCAGAGTCTGGCAAGTTACCCGTGTCTTATTTGATATGCCAAAACCCAGTAACAATTATAGACCTCATTCCCATGACCTGAAGGAATGGTTTTAGGCTCTTCATGTTCCTGGAGCGAGCAGTTGACCTTGGGCTACACTAGCATGTGACAGGACATATGGAGATGTTACTGGTGCCCACTCCAGCAAATCAATGAACAACAGGAAGACAAGTGATACAAGTGATACAAGTGCTATGCTTTCATACCACAACCACCTACATAATACAAATATTGGTGTTTTGACCAATCATGATCATGATTCCTATCTTAAATAATACCTTTCTTTCTCCCTCCTATCTTTCCTTTTTTTTTGAAAAACAAAGAATATCTTACTAAAACATAAGATATGCAGAAGTTTCCAGGAAGTCATACAAAATGATCACAGGCTTGTTCTTGAAGGGAGGATTCTACCCTTAACAGCAAAGTCGCAATCTTATTAGTGAGGGATGTGATGTTTGTTTAATGTTCCCATTTTGGTTCACACAATCAAGTTTGGGGAGCTACAGCATCTATATAAAGTTAGACTTGACTAGTGAGCTGATTCTAAAGAACTTGTTAGCTGCTCTTAAGCAATGCAGTCAGATCACCATAATGAGGGAGAAAGGAACCATAAAATATAAAACTACATTTCTCCTTCAAAAAATAAAATAAAGAAAAACACTCACATCCCTGCGGCTAACCCTGACAGCTACCTTCATTTCCAGTGCTTTATATTTAAACCATGATGAGGGGACATGAGTAAAAGCAGTGAGAATCACTGTTTTTAAACATTTTGCAACAATTCAGATGATACTTCTAGCATCTGTTCATGCTTTTACAACAGTGAATCAGTATAAGACACAGATTCCTAATGTGCACTTAATCGTCAAAGGATTGAAGATTTATGGGCTTTTATTCTGTGATGTTTCTAAGATTGTGTCCATAATATGCAAACAAATAAGGACGAAATCTTGACTGAACAGGAGAAGTGATGCACACTTGATTATCAGATTGATTTCAATATTATTCATGTCATATAGCCTAGTCCATGCTTTGTTCCCATCTTCGTTGGTCTTCCAGTGCTCTGCTACCTCATTTACTGTGGATCATCTGGATTGGGAGCACTTAACAAAACCTGGATCTTGCAGGGCAGAGTCTCTGCCTGCCCACCCTGAGCTAGACTGATGGGGTGTCTTGTTTGGGGGCAGGTTTTTTCTCCTTGGCCTGTCCTCTGCCAGGGTCCCAGAACTCAGAAAACCTCGTGCAACACAACACAGTTATCCTCTGTCCAGACTCCACAGCTGGACACAGCCCGACACAAGAGAGAAGCCGAGTTCAAGCCCAGGGATGTAGGACTCAGCGACTACGCCAACCCAGGCTTTTTAGGGAGTCTGGACTCGGGCCACCTCCACCCACAAAGGCCAGGCTCCCTCCACAAAGGCCTGGAAACCCCACCCAGAACTGCTGCAGGGGATCTCGGCCGGACACCAGGTATTTAGGTGCAAGGCGGAGTTTCTGCCTGCCCACCCTGTTCTAGACTGATGGGGCTTCTTGGAGTGGGGGCAGGTTCTTGCTCCTTGGCCTGTCCTCTTCCAGGCTCCCAGAAATCAGAAAACCTCGCGCAACACAACCACAGTCATCCTTCAGTCTAGACTCCCAGCTGGACACAGCCGGATCCCCATGATGCACGGGCTTCATCTCAAAATCCGGTATACAACAACATGTGAGAGTCATATGCTAGATAAGACAGAGTAGGGAACTGTTTGCTGATAATCATTGAAAATGATGCCATCTGAGAACTGTGCTTTGACTATAGTCAAAAAGATACACATGATAACCTCTAAATATATGTATTACAATCCACAATGTGTAAGAAAGGGAAGCAAGTTGGAGAGAGAGAAGGAGAGAGAGAGAGGGAGAGAGAGAGGAGAAAGAGAAAGGAGGAGATAAAGAACCTGCCTTGAAGGTAGGATTGGGGACCTGGGAGGGATTGGTGGTGGGAAATGGGCATGGGTGGGGATGGGTGCTGGAACTCTGTATGACTGAAACTCAACCATGAACATCTTGTAATTTTATATCTCACAGTGGTATAATAAAATATTTTTTAAAAAAAAAAAAAAATTTAAAAGCCTGGATCGATAGTAGAACTGTGCAGATCTACAGAGTCGGGGACCTCTTATCTTTCAAAATATCTACATATAAAAAATATATCTATATATATATTCCCCAATTTGTCTTTATTAGGATGATAGATTTTGGTCCTAAGACATACTTTAGGGGCTGCCATTGAGTATTCTTCTGGAAAGAATGTTCAAGTTTTAAAGTCCCTCCCTTGGGCATATCATAACCAGAAGTCACCGCTCCTCTCTAGGATCTTTCTAAACAACCTCAGCACACACAGGCTTTTTTTTTCCTCATCGCTATGAGGCCAGTCATCAACTGACAATTTACAAAACACACTAATTAGGTGTCATCACCTCCACCTTCACCCCACCCGCTGACTTCTGTACCTTCTTGATGAAGAACAAACATCTCTCATACATAGATGTCCTCCTTGCCTTCAAGACTCATCACCCATCACTATAGTCCCTGCATTCCACACCCCATCTTAATTTTTTAATATTTTATTTATGACCATGAGATATACAATTACAAAGATGTTCATGTTCGGGCTTTGGTCATACAGTGTTCCAGCACCTATTCCTCCACCAGAGCCCATTTCCCACCACCAATGTCCCAGATTCCCTCCCCCTCCCCTAGCCTGCCTCTATGGCAGGGTCTTTATCTCTTCTCTCTCTCTCTCTCTCTCTTCTCTTACATTGTGCACTGCAATATATACGTTTAAAGATTATCCATTGTATCTGTTTGCCTATATTAGAATCTTTTTGCCTAGAACCTCAGTTCTAGGCTGGTTTTATCATTTTCGACGATTATTAGCACACTGTTCCCTTCTCTGTCTTACCTAACCTCTGACTCCCACATACTTGTGGTAGATTCCATCTTTAACAAGACCTCCTGATTCATGTTTTTCCTGACCTTGGATATTGTTAACATAATATATATGTATGTATATATACATATATACATATATATATTTATGTCATGCAAATAAATGTAGTCATTCTATATCTGTCTTTTTCCTTCTGGCTAATTTCACTCACTTTAATACCCCATCTTAAAGAAAGAAGCCTCATTCTCCAAATCAGTCATACTTTCTCAAACTTCCCTCACATGCTAGTCCCTCACCCATAATAGTTTTGCACATGTTTTGCACATGCTAGTCCCTCACCCATAATAGTATCCTCTCGTTGGGTATCATTCATCTTCATTACTGGTTTCCAGTCTCTCCATTGTGAGGAGTGTATTTCCTGTATTCCTATACTCTGCTGAATCAAGACCTGTTCCTCTCTGCCCCCCAAAGTTCCCTAAACACTTACCAAAGAGGGGCTCTATTACCACATCTGCCATGAGTCTCAGAGAAAGAATGAAAACTGATATTAGTTGCATGACTATTTCTATGCACACCCACTCCACCGCAATGCTGACTATACCTCCAGGAACACAACAGTGTTGCTAAGGGCAGAAATCCTCTCCAGTTCCTGCTTGTTCTTCTCCATCTCTGCACTTCTGTGCTCCAAGTGGGTCTTGATTCCATTAGCCTGGCTCAGGGCAGCTTGCTCCTTCTCTTCTAAGAAGAGCATCACATCGGCCTGGGCCTTCCTCATGGCAGCAAGGAGTTCCCCAAATTTCTCCTCAGCCACCACCTTCACCTCTGACACAGATACCTAGGGGTTGTGGGAGTAAAGAAGAGAGGATGGAAACAAGGAACCTGTTAGTGAAGCATCCAACTTTATCAAAGTTCAGGATAGAAATACAAACATGAGGGCCAGAGGCATTTGTCTTGCATGCGGCTGACCCAGGTTCAATCCCCAGCATCCCATATGGTCCTGCAAGCACTACCAGGAGTAATTCCTGAGTGAAGAGCTATGAGTAACCCTGAGCATCACTTTGTGTGCCCCCCAAAAAACAAAGAAGCACAAACATCATAAACTTATAAATTGAGGAACCATTTTCATTTTAAATGGAAACATTTAACTTCATGTGAATACTGGGTTCCTCAAATTAGAGATTAACTCTCAGTAAATATTTATGTACTCATTGTTTACTAAGTCTCATCTATTTGATGAGTAAATTGTATGATCTTTGAGATGACTTCAAGTCCAACAGCCTGAAAATAATTTGAGATTTCTGAAATGTTTTCCTATTAGAGCAAATCATAGATTAAATGTGCTTAATAATTATGTTTCTAGTATTAAGTTAATAATATGGCCTATTTATACAATTCAGTTTCATGAATTAGCATTTCATGCATCTGAGGTGCATGATACATCAGAGCAAAGATATACTTAAGTTTATGTCTTTGTCAGACACAAAATGTTCACTATGTGCATAGATAACCATGTACATGATCCAAGAATAGCATAATAAGCAATTCTATGTAAGATAGAATGTTGAAATAAAAGACAGGATCACTATGATAAATAGTAAGAATTTGCATGATTACTCTTGTGTATGTGAGTCTATCCTTTCACATACACTGTTTATGTATTTGTTCATGAGCTGTTTATGAATTCATTCAATCAATGTTTTTGATTTACATCAACCCTAGAAAAAAGACTTCCCTTTTTTCTTTAGAAATTCTTAAGTACTGTTGCTAAAACTTCCCTCTGATAATGTTTTATTTCATCTCATTGTAAACAATGATTCTTTGAAATACCTTGAAATCAAAGCTCTAAATACAATTTGCTCTGTTCTCTTCACCCCTAACCCACAGTCTAGAGTGCATCCGGACTCTGCCTCATTTCTGCATCGTCTGCATCCACCACCATCATCAATAAGACATCTCTCAACTCTTCTCTGAAGAACAAGAACATCTTTGCCTGATGGTACTCCAATGGGAGCCAAAACAAAGAGCCTCAAGGCAGCAAGCTAACAAAGTTACCTCCCTCTGCAAGGAAAGATAGGGAGAAAGGGAGAATCAAAAGGGTGAGAATTTGGGATTGTGGAAACCTTGAGATTTAGAGAGCTGGAAAGTAGAAAGGGAAAGGATCTCTACTTGAAAGATTGCTAGTGGGAAGAAAGAGCATTCCTATAGCCTTATGTTCATAACCTGTTGACTTCCTCAAGTTTGGGGCAAGGATTAAGGAATGGTGAAGATGGAATATTTTTCTCCAGATTTCTTGACTCCAAATCAAGAAGAAAATTTATATAGATAGTGGCTATAGTTTAAGAATCTGGGATTAATCTTTACATTTCCAATGCATTCATTTCAGAAGATATCACCTGGAAAAAACATATTGACAGATGTATGACAAATCTGACTAATGAATGTATGATGACTAATGAATCCAAATGATTTTGTACTACTAGATAAAGAATTAGACTTTGCCCCACCAAGGATTTGTTCTTTTAAAAATCCATTCTTAGCTAGGTAAATGACTGATTGAGTAATGCCATTTCTCTCTTTCAAAGTCCAAATTCCTACTCTTCTATTTAAGTTAGCCAATAAAAAGTGAACCTATAAACTAGATATCTCACTCAGCTTCAATCCCAATAAATACAGAACTCCAAATCTAATCTATCTCTCTCTATCTCTGTCTCTATCTCTATCTCTCTCTCCACTTGACTTCTCTATTGGTTGGGGCATGCTTGGCAACTTGGAACCTGGAAGTAATCATTTTTTTCTTAAAGATCCCTAATGGGTGATCTGAGAAACGGTAAGGAGTTAAGTCCTTGTATGCAGAAATCCCAATCAATACTCAGCACCACATTGTCCCCTAAGCATCACTGGGTATAGACCTGAGGATGCAAAGCATTTCCAGGGTGATATGGATAATTCCCAGCAGCAGAGGACCCAAATGTTGCCACATCTTTAGGCCATTGGTTTCAACTACTAGTCAGGTTGGCACAAAAAAAAATCTCTGCAAGGTACCTCTGGAGACTGCTTGGAAGTTTTAAAAGTAAATAAAACCCTCCCTAATGCTTATTAGTGAAATGCCTCCTGCAATATTATAGGAATCATAATAGATGGTTCAGTCACTACAAAGGTCTATGGGGACTTGATATGAGTAATTCAGCCCAGATACCTCCACCAAGCATTCCTGAGCAGGAATCTCACTGCCAATAATGAATGAGACCCATACTACCATACTGACAAGAAGAAGCAACTAGAGAAGCAATTTGAGAAGCCCAAGTGTATGCATTTGATATGAATGTTAACATTGTCCCTTGCTCTAAGAGGAGGGAGTCCTGCCTCTGGACCAGCTACATAAATAACTCTCAGATGGAATAGAAGCAAGTAGAAGATGAGGTGGAAGGAAGCACAAAACAGGTTCAGGCTCAGGGCAGTGCCTGAATAATGAGCACATTATGAGGTGAGATCCAGGGAAGTTACCAGAAAACTTCCAAGGCTTCTCCAGGGGTAGGCCCTGCTGTTCTCTGGCTTCCTCTCTTCCTACCTCTGTTCCTGCTCAGTCATGAAAGAATACCCCTCTGCTTCCCATCACTTATAACTTCAGTAAAACAGTAACCATAATGATAACTATAACAACAACCAACATTTAGTAAATGGTTATTATGTGCAAGGCAGAGTTCTTGATACTTTATGCTTACTATTTTCTCCCAACCCTAAGAGGTCAGTACTGTTCGGGTCCTCATGTTACTGTTCGGATCCTCATGTCTTGGGTAAGGAAACCTAGACATGGCTAAAATAAGTGATGTACCCAAGATCACACAGCTTAGATTATGGTTATGTGTACTAATACACATAACCATAAAATATTCATTCATATGGATGAATGGATGACTGGATACAATTCTTGGTATGCAAAGATAATACTTCTGACTCACTGCCACAGTAAAGATATTTTTACATTATATTCTGAATGGTGGTTGTTTGATAACCACTAATGAGAAGTGTTTGTGGAATATTTGGATTTAAATAACCATGAACCAGAAAGACTAAAGCCATGGAGTTTGGTATGTCATTGGCCTTATCAAATACCACTTACTCATCTGGCAGTTCTCAACAATTTTCTTCTGCCTGCCAAGATATGGGACAAATGAGAGTCAAATACAGAAACACCTTTTCATGATGGAAGAAGCTAAGATTATGCATAAACTCTTCCCACTAACTAGTCCTATGAATATCCTTTCTTCTGGACAAAAATCATTGGCTGGTGCAAAGAATGCTGTTATTACTGAACTACACTTGCTTTACTACATTATTAAGTAAATGCTTACCACTTTGGAACCTTAAACTAATTTCATAGTGAATCTGATAGTAATATTGTTCCATGGTGTATCTGATAATATCTGTATCTATAATTCTCGTCTGCTGAGAAACCTCAGAAGCTCTTGGATATAGAGACAAAGCCTACAACTCTACCAGAACACCAGACAGGTACAGATGAACCTCCAACAATATTCAGGTGGAAAGTGATCACGACCAGCCTTACCAAAACAGATTTGTGATTGGTTTGGAGTCTAGTGATAGCATTTTCATTCAATGTGAGTTTTCTCTCCAGATCTGTCTGTGTGCGCCAAGTTCAGCCTAAGAAGAGAAAAAGCAGAATTTTTTAATTGAATCACCATGCAATAGACCATTACAAGATGTTCATGATAGGGTTTCAGTCATACAGTGCTCCAACACCCATCCCTCCATCAGTGCACATTCCCCACCACCAATACGCCCTTTTGCCCTCCTGCCACCCCCACTCCCTACACCCAGTCTGTCTCTATGGAAGGCACTTTCTTTCTTTCTCTCTCACGCTCTCTCCAATTAAAAAGTAAATGCTTAGCAATTTTTGCAAAACAGATATGGAGAGGTTACCAAGATTTTTCCTTTATCTATTCTGCACACAGTTCTTATAGAGTGGTCTTTTACCATTGCCTTTGTCATAGTGGTCCCTTCCCTATCCCGGCTAACTTTTCCCCCAAGAGGTTGGAGCAGGTTTCCGAGCATGGACCAAATCTCCTGGCCCTTGTTTCTACTGTCCTTGGATATTGGTTTTATATTATGTTCTTTACACCCCCACAAAATGAGTGCAATCAGTCTATGTCTGTCCCTCTCCTTCTGACTCATATCACTCAGCATGGTGCTCTCTAGGTCTATCCATTTATAAGTAAATTTCATAACTTCATCTTTTTCTAAGCTGCATCGTATTTCACTGTGTAGTGATGATGCTCTCTAGGTCCATCCATTTATAAGTAAATTTCATAACTTCATCTTTTTCTAGCCCAATGAAAAAAAAAATGGGCTACATTGGCACGTGATAGGGTCCAATGGAAATGTTACTGGCGCCCGCTCGAGCAAATCGATGAATAACGGGATTCAAGTGATCAAGTGATCAAGTGATCTTTTCTAAGCTGCATAGTATTTCACTGTGTAGTTATACTGTAGTTTCTTCCAATTTCTTCTGCTCTAGGGCACTTGGATTGTTTCCATATTCTGACTATTGTGAATAGTGCTGCAATGAACATAGAAGTGCAGATGATGTTTCTGCTTTGTGTTTTTAAATCCCCACAGTATATTCCCAGAAGAGGTATTCTGGGTCAGACAGAAGCTCAATTTTCTAGTTTTTTGAGCAATGCTCATATTGTTCTCCAAAAAAGGATGGACCAGTCAGCATTCCCACCAACAATGAAGGAGAGTCCCTTTCTCCCCACATCCACTCCAGCACTAGTTGCTCTTTTTTCTTTTGGATGTGTGTCAGTCCCTGTGGTGTGAGATGATATCTCATTGTTGTTCTGATTTTCATATCCCTGATGATTAGCTATGTGGAGTATTTTCTCATGTGTCTTTTGGCCATTTGTATTTCTTCTTTAACAAAATTTCTGTTCATTTCTACTCCCCATTTTTTATGGGTTGGATTTTTTTCTTGTAACATTCTACCAGTGCCTTATGTATCTTGAATATTAACCCCTTATCATATGGGTTTGCTTAAACAATCTTTCCCAAGCTGTGGGCTGTCTTGTACCTTGGTCACTGTTTCTTTTGAAGTGCAGAAACTTCTTAATTTCATGTAGTTATACTTGTTTATCTTTGCTTCCACTTGCTCAGTCAGTGGTGTTTCATCTTTGAATGCTAGTACTATATGCCTTTATTCCATGGAAAGAAGAGTTTGACCTTGATAACTGCTCTTAAAAGTCATTTACTTTTTGGGTCACACCCGGCAATGCTCAGGGGTTTCTCCTGGCTCTTCACTCAGGAATTACTCCTGGCGGTGCTCGGGGACCATATGGGATGCCGGGATTGAACCCTGGCCGGCATGGGCCGGCCGCATGCAAGGCAAACGCCCCACCCGCTGGGCTATCGCTCCGGCCCCCTTAAAAGTCATTTAGATCACCCTAAATAAAGGCACAAAAGGTAAACTATGTGCCATACTTAGTAGGCATACTAAGTTTACCATAAACTTTTTTTTTCAGGTAAACTATGTGCCATACTTAGTAGGCATACTAAGTTTACCATAAACTTTTTTTCTTCGGCATTCCAAATTTATTCTCCAGCAGCTGTGGCCAGCCCGTGATGCAAAGAGGAACAGGAATGGGAGTGGGGTGGGGGAGTCCCCAGAGTAGTGGCAGGCATTGGGGGTGGGTGGAGATCCGAGCAGGAGAAACTGGGGCCATGCACCTGGCAGGTAAGCTTGGGAGGAGACACTGCTGGGGAGTGGGGGAGGGTCCAAGACAAAAGCTGATTTATAAGTCGGGAAAGAATCCTTTGTACATCCCAGGATGTAGAAGAGGGGTGCAGAGTGCAGGGGGCACAGCCACCCACTTACTCTGGAATGAGTGGAGGCGGGAGGGGGAGTGGCTCTGAGCCCAGGGACAGAGAGAGAGAGAGAGAGAGAGAGAGAGAGAGAGAGAGAGAGAGAGAGAGAGAGAGAGAGAAAGTCTAGCAAAACGGAGTCTAGAACCCCACAGGGCTGTCAGTAGATTCAAGCCCCCGGGGGTCGCGGAGTCCAGCCTCCTTGAGGTGGGCAAGAACATTCAGCAGAATCCAGACCCCAGTCAGGCTCTCGAAACCGGACAGAGTGTGGCATGCCGGAAGCTCGTGGCAGGGCGCGCAGTCCCCTCGAGAAAGAAGCCAGAATGTGAGATCTGGTTGTTGGGGGACAGGACTTGGGGGGGGTAGGCAGTGTCCCGGGGGGGGAGGGGCTCGGGCCGGCGCGGCATAGGGGGCGGCAGCGACACCTCGTGGTGTAGGCATACATAGTTAGTAGGCATACATAGTTTACCATAGTAGGTAAACTATGGCCATACTTTCTAAGGTCAAACTCAGCACAAATTGACTAAAATACAAGGAGAACAGGTCTTGGACGGTACTGGTTAATATTTCAAGCATTTATATGGATTATCTTATGTCATCATTACCATATCCCTATCGGGTAAATATTATCATCTCCATTTTACAGATAATAAAATGAAATCACCTATCCAAGGTCATATACTTCACTACTAGATTTTAACTCTAGAGACTCACGGACATGGAGCAGAGCTGCTACCGGCTCTCCCTGTGCCCAGCTGATCACGAGGTGCCCAGGAGGGATGGCGGGTTCTAGCCCTGGCCGCCACCCCAGCAGAGCCTCGCAAGAAGCCAGAGGACCCCCACTCCATGAGGGCCACCATTTTCCACATCCAGACTCCCTCTCATCAGAACTTCACCCAGCAGAAGAGCTGATCACAGCCCGGCTCTCATGACCACTTACAGTCATGTGGTTCATCAATAAATGCTTGAGATCAGAGGTGACTACAAGAGTATCCCACCCGCACGGCAGAGCCTGGCAAGCTACCCATGTCGATTTGATATGCCAAATACCAGTAACAATTATAGACTTCATTCCCATGACCTGATGGAATGGTTTGAGGCTCTCTATGTTCCTGGAGCAAGCAGATGCCCTTGCGCTCTACTAGCATGTGACAGGACCTATGGAGATGTTACTGGTGCCCGCTCAAGCAAATCGACAATGAACGGGAAGACAAGTGATACAAGTGATACTAGATTTTAACACTGTCTGTCTGGTCCCAGAGCAGTCTAAGAGCAAAGATTACGAGCTGAAGATGGTCCCAGGTTTTCTAATTAGCAGATAAAACTTTTAAAAATCCACTAATGTCTCTATACTTCCATCTTTTCACCTGTGAAGGGAATAAAGTACCAATTTACAAAATTTGAATGGTCTCATATTTGTTAATAAGAACTTCGAGACTAGATGGCACATTTTAAGAGCTCCATGAATGACAGTAGCAGTAGTCATCATCATAGTCATAGACCTAGTTGCACCACCGTGGCTGCTTCCTACCAAAAACTCTCACTCACTTTTGGAGGCAGGATGAGTGAACCATCCCAGTTAAGACAAGTGTCTGCCTGAGAACCTGAGTGCTACCTGCTCTGGCCCCATGCCCAGCTTTACTCTCTCTTCCTGAAACTCCCTTAATGCTTTCAGTCAAGAAGTGCACCAACATGTAGTACTTATGTCTTTGCTAACATCAAGGTACTGTCACTTTTCTGTTTCTATGAGCCAGTAAAAAATAAACTGTAGCTTTAACTGCTTTTAATAGCTATGTCTGCATCTGAAGCTATGAGTCATGGTGTCCAAATAGAACTAATGGGCATGAATTCAGTGTCTCTGTTTCACTAAGGCATTGGGAATTCCAGGTGCCCTGGGAAGGATGGCTGCATAGCCAGAGACTATCTTCACAAGGACAGTCTGCAGAAATAAGGTGACACTTGCTCAGCTCCAGGGCACTCACTTAGAACTGAGGGAGCCCCCAATGGCCTTCCACTCCCCAGTCCCAGTGTGGGGGGAAGGGAAAGAAGGGGAATGAGAATGGAGTGGGTGGATGTGATTCTCAAATTTTTATCTGTCTTATACATAACTCATTCCAAAGAAGTAGGAGAAACAAGAAGTTTCTCATAGTTTAAAGGTAGTGGAAACAACAGAACCCAGGAGACTAATAAAGCAGTCAACCCCAGCTGGATTCAACACCTCCTGTGGATGCTCACAGAGTACATAATGGGTACTCTCTTGGTACTTTCTTCACTAACCCCAACTTGCCATAAAAGGAGAAGGGGGTTCCTAAGTACCTAAAGAGAATGTCTCTGTGTGAATCATCTTGAGGGAAGACACTCCTAATTACCACAAAAAGGTGGGGCCACTTTAAACTACTAATATCTCCTGTTATTCCTGCTCCTAGAAACTAATAGTGTGTCTCAGATTTTTATTTCAAGGTTTCCCATGATGTCAGTCTTTTATGTATTACATAATAGGGTGTATTGTAAGAAAGGAAGGGAGAGAAGGAGGGAGAGAGGGAGATGGAGAGAGAGGGAGGAAGAGAAGAAAAGAGGAGAGGAGAGCAGAGGAGAAAGAGGAGAGCAGAGCAGAGGAGAGGAGAGGAGAGAAAAGGGAGGGGAGGGTTGGGGGAGGGAGGGGGAGGAAGGGAAGGAGGGAGGGAGGTAGGGAAGAAGGAAGGAAGGAAGGAAAGAGAGAGAAAGAAAGAAAGAAAGAAAGAAAGAAAGAAAGAAAGAAAGAAAGAAAGAAAGAAAGAAAGAAAGAAAGAAAGAAAGAAAGAAAGAAAGAAAGAAAGAAAGAAAGAAAGAAAGAAAGAAAGAAAGAAAGAAAGAAAGAAAGAAAGAAAGAAAGAAAGAAAGAAAGACTTTGCACTCAGAAGACCTATTTTTAATTGAATATATACACAAAGATTTCATTACTTTTTTTTCTGAGACATTTTAAACTTATTTACTAATTGAATCACCATGAGATACACAATTACAAAGTTATTATTGGCTTTCAGTCATACAACCTTCCAACATCCATCCCTTTACCAGTGTGCATTTCCCATCACCAACGTCCCAGTTTCCCTCCCACCAGTTCCCACACACACACACACACACACAGCAACCTGCTTCTAAGGAAGACAATTTCTCTCTCTCTCTCTCTGTTTCTCTATCTCTGTCTCTATCTCTGACTTTCTCTCTGTCACTCTCTCTCTCCCCCTTTTGGGAATTATGTTTTACAATACAGGTACTAAAAAGGGTATCATATCACTTTACCTCCTTTCAGCAATCAGTTCTTCTCAGCATGATCATTTCCAGCTATCGTTGTCATAATGGTCTCTTCTCTCTCCTAACTGCCCTCCCCACCCCCACCCCCAACTATGGCAAGCTTCCAACCATGGACCACTCCTCCTGGCCCTTGTTTCTACTATTTTTGAGTATTGTCCTCTAGAATCTCCAGATGGAATTATTTTTTAATGCACGACAATAGTCAACTGTGAACAACCCTCTATCAAAGGGCATGGAGTTCTGCCAATTTCAAAAAAGTAATGACAAATGTGTTTGAAAGATCTGAAGGCCTACCACTTCTGATGGCATGATCTTTGCCCAATCATTGAACTTCTCTGGTGTAGGACTATGAGAATTTGTTAGCAGACTTGTTCTTGTTACTATGTACGGACAAAAGTGTCACCTGGAGCTTAGTGACAGGAGTCAAATCTGAGATACAAAGGGGGTAAAAGCAGAGGGAGTGGGAGCAGAGAAAAAAAATTCTAGCTGTCTTCAATCCTTAATGTTCCTGGCATAAGATGTAGCCATTCTGGAGATTGTGTTTGGTGGCACCAAAGTTCGACTTGGCTACATTCTTTCAGTTAAGTAAGTTAAGTAAGACAGATTCTCATTCTTAAAAAAATGAAATGCCTAGTAGAATGTTTGAGTTGGATGGAGGGGGAATGAGAGAGGGGAGAGGAACTGCATACCACTGAGTGGGAAGTAATTCCTCAAAATTCCTAGAAAAACAATATTTTCCTCATTGACCTTGAATCAACTGCCTTTTGATTCCCAGCCTATGACTGGTGAGCAATGCTGCTCAACCGTTTCCCAGAGAAGTACAAATACCCAGAGAAGTACAAGTACATCTGTCAGAAACTTGACTCGTTCTCTACATGCAGACTGTATGCATAGTCAGTATCCAGGTCTAAACGAATGTGAAGCTCAGCATTGTTCCTGCCACTGCTGGACAGAACCCAGTTCAGACTTTGCATCCAAGAATCCTGTTCTTAACCTCACTACCAGGATCTTCTCCTTACTTGTAACTTGTTATTTGATTCCCCAGCCCTTTGGCACTCTATTCGCCAAGAATAGACAGTGTAGCTTCATGCCCAGACTTTAGAAGCACTTAATAATATTTAGTAAGTATAAGAGAAAACAGGAAATTATCACGGGCGAGAAAAGTAGAAAAGTGTTACCAAAGGAGTGAATATTTGAAAATACACACACATGCATACACACACACACACACACACACACATGCATGCATATTACACAATCTTTTTCTGAAGCAGCAAACCTACAACTTAGAGAAGGTAAGAGAAGTTAGCAGTCAACAGAGAAAGTCGATTGCTTGGGCCTCCTATTAAGCCACCAGGTCTGGTTGGCGGAGTATCACCAGGACTGTCCCCAGTACCCTGGGCACTACTTCCGAGGCCCCCACATAAAAGGAAAAAGTGAAAAGACGTGGGGCCGGAGCGATAGCCCAGCGGGTAGGGCGCTTGCCTTGCACACAGCCAGCCCATGCCAGCGCAGGTTCGATCCCCGCATCCATATGGTCCCCTCGAGCACCGCCAGGAGTAATTCCTGAGTGCAGAGCCAGGAGTAGCCCCCTGAGCATCGCTGGTGTGACCCAAAAAAGCAAAAAAAAAAAAAAAAAATGTGAAAAGATCGTAGTATTGTACCTGTCGGGAGCCACGGGGTCCCTAACAGTATCAGGACAGAAGTTCTCTTCTACCTCCGAGGCCGCCCGGGAAATGGATGAAAACTCACAAGTCCAATGCAGTTCCAGAAAGGCTTTTAATAGTACATAAGTTCTACCACCGCAATCCAATATAATGAAAGAACTCTAGCTCTGGTCAGAACTTAGACCATACAACAGAGCCCAAGTCTCCCACCAAAGAGAGGATCTCACCTGAGAGGAGTCCCACCCAAAAGAAGAAGCAGGGAAAAAGGGGCAGAGGCCCCAAGTCAGTCCCCTTATATACACCAAAGTAATCCTATCTCTGACAGGGAGTGTCCTGTCAACAAAGAACCCTAAACAGCTTGTAGAAGGGTGGTGCCACACCCTTTATATTACAAAGGAGTATGCCAAGATTATCTCTTATGTAAAACAATGGAGAGGGGTGGCTGGTATAAAGTAATACATCTCAATTTCAGGGACTTCCCATATGGTCCCCTGAGCACCGCCAGGAGTAATTCCTGAGTGCAGAGCCAGGAGTAACCCCTGAGCGCCTCCAGGTATGACCCAAAAAGCAAAAAAAAAAAAAAAAAAAATGCTGGTCTTAGAGATGACTACAAGAGTATGCTACCTGCACAGCAGAGCCTGGCAAGCTACCCGTGTTGTATTTGATATGTCAAATACCAGTAACAATTATAGACCTCATTCCAGAATGGATTGAAGCTCTTTATGTTCCTGGAGCAAGCAGATGCCCTTGGGCTCTACTAGCATGAGACAGGACATATGGAGATGTTACTGGGGCCCGCTCGAGCAAATCGATGATGAACGGGAAGACAGTGATACAGTGATGTAATCTAGATGGTACCCACAAGGTTATTCTTATTTATTATCTGCATCAGGGTGATTCTGAGTATCTCGATCCTTGTATACTGAAAGGGTCACACTAGCCTTTGTGAGGGCAAACTAGTATGATCCTTCCTATAATCTTAAAAGATAGTCTCAACTTAGCCAGGGTGGTAGTCTCCTGGTAAATTTTAACTGTCCTCGCTGGGTGCAGTGGGTATAAAGAGGAGTTGTGCCCAATCTAGATAACATAGAAGTCTTAGTAGATGTATAATAATAAGTCAGAAGATACTCATTCAGAGTCAAGGTGACTCTGTAACTGCCACACTCTATCAGTGTTTACATAGAAGAGAAATCTCATTAGAATGAACCTTGGCTTAAGAACATGTAAACAGCAGAGCTCCCAAGCTAGCTAAGCCTGTCATCCAACATGTACCCATATCCATGATTGCTTTTTAGTGCCTCTAAATGCCTTGTCCTTATTTTACCTTACTTAGTTCTCTCCTAGGGTATTGTATTTGGGGTCTCCCCTATAAAACTCTTCCCACAAATATCCCAAGTCTCTAGTATGCCCTGGTTTGTGCCACATTTAAGATTCATACTTAGGGCCAGAGTGACAGTACAGTGGGGCGGGCATTGCCTTGCATACAGCAGACCCGGGTTCAATCCCTCAGCATCCCTAAGGTCCCTGAGCACTGCCAGGAGTAATTCTTGAGTGCAGAACCAAGAATAACCCCTGAACATCACCAGGTGTGACCCAAAAAGGCAAATAAAAAATATTCATACTCTAGCAATGCTGTAACAGTATAGAACACCTCAGAGAATTATTTGAAAACTGGATAAGAAAAAATCCATGGAAAGCCTCTCCCCAGCAGGTCATTTCCTAACACTGGAAACACTAAAAACAGTTGGTAAGAAACTTCCAGAGAGGAAATTGTAAGCCATTGGCGTCTGGAATACATAAATGTCCAAAACAATCCTATTAAAGCTCGATAAAATTTACACCAAAGAGAAGGAATGTGGTGGAGAAACCCTGCATGCAAATACCCTTTCCAGAAACCTCTTTCCCTGGCCCAGCATTCCTGGGAAACTGGGCCAGGAAGTTGCCACGTGTGTGCCTGGCAGCCATATGAAATGCAAAAAGGAATAGTGAGAAGCAATATAAGAAATGTGGGCAAGCCAATCGCACTTCTCTACTGAGAAAATTAAGTGCCCTCAAGAAGCCAAAGTATGAGAAATGAAGAATATAACATTGCAAAATCCATTCCTAAGTACTCCAGGCTATCACCTTTAGGCAAAGAAATACTAGCTATTCTAGAAACAGTTTTCTTATCTGATGGGAATAGAATTATCAGCAGTGATTCAGGTATTTCTCCATCTCTTCCAGGACCTCTACTCGATAAGGAACTTCATTTCCCTAAATTAAGTTCTACACATTGTGCCTATAGATAATTTTCAAATTCTGTGGGATCTTGCACTTTTTCATTGAAAAACAAAATTTTTTGAAAAATTAGAAAAAAAAATAAGGTTTGAAATTGAGTTTATTCTGCTCTCTTCTACCGCTCTTTGTTCAAAGAAAGGGTTGACTTTCTACCAAGGTTTATATTTCAAGAATTTCCAGTGAATGTGCCAGATCCAGCCACAGAAACATCACTTCCCTGGGCACTCTTTCCTCCCCCTTCTGAGCGCCAAACTCAGACAAAAATCATCAAAAGCTGTGTGAGAAACAACAGGGAGCCAGCAAGTGGAGCAACAGGGCGCTGATACAACACAGTAAGACAGATAGCAGAGTGATAAAACGGGGACCAGTCACTGCAGATCCAAAAAACCCAGTGCAGAAGACACTTACTCTGGACTAATAACCAGACACTCAAACTTAAACCCCTCATAAGTGAACGCAAAGCCAAGCCCCAGGAGCTGAAACAGCGACCTGGTCTCAACCTAGGCTCATGGACTCTCCTCCTCCTCCCGCAGAGAGACCCCAGGACTTGCCTCCTTGTCTCTGCGAGCAGCATCCAGGGAGACCAAGGTGTGGTCCTTGTGGTCGCCCTGGCCACACTCCTGGCAGACACACTGCAGATCCCGGCAGCAGAAGGCAACCAGTGGGCTGTGGTGGACAGAGCAGGTGCGGAGGTTCTGGTCCTTCACGGGCTCGGTCAGCAGGTGGCTGTGCAGTTTGCTGTTCTCCTGGTGTGGCCGCAAGTGCTCCCCACAGTAATTTACCATACACGTTTGACAGGACTTCACTGCCCGCACCTTGCTGTCCCCAAGGCAGAAGTCACACAGAATCTCATCTTCTCCGTCACTGCCAGGACTCCCAGTGCTCGGCAGAGCCGCCCCCTCTCCTTCATTCTCCCCACAAGGGACCCCCACGGAACCCATGTCCTCTTCTGGGTTTGCTGGCTCAGTGTCTGGGCCGAGAGCGGCCAGAGGGTGAGCAGTGACCCCGGGCAGGGGCCCTGGAGCCATCAGATCCAATTCAGCCATCTGGAAGGCGCTGCCACCTCTGCCGTCCTTGCTCTGCCCCTTGGCCCAGAATCCTGCCGCTGAAGTCAGACAACAGGACCACGCCTTGTTGATTGCGGCTGCTGCAAGATTTTAACTGTTTCCTCCCTCCCAGAGGAAGTTCAGTTAGTCATTACTCAGCTCAGGCCTGGGCCACCAGCCAGCAACAGTGACAAGGCAGCTGGATTACTAGGGCTCAGGATAGCCGCCCGGAGTTCTCCCCACAGACTCACACCCCTCCTAGAGTCCAGCCCTGGCTATGGTTATGTGAGTCACGTAAATCTTTAGAGATCACATATTTGTGGTTTCTCTGGGAAGGGCTGGAGATTTCTGAGTGCTGCTGTTGAAAGTCTGTCTTGGCTTTACGTGGCTTGACCAGCCACATTTTCTTTAGGGATCCAAACTGTAAGGATTTTCATTACAGCAAATCTTCGGGTCTCACAGAGTCGGATCAGGGCAGCTAGGAACAAGGTACATATTTCTAAATCTCACACCTTTTGTATCGCCTCTTGCACATTCCAGGAGAGAGATTTTAGGTGGGGATTCCACGAGTATCCGTGTGTACCCTGACTCCATTTGATTCAGGGAAGAACTCGAATCCTTCTTCAAAGAGCTCCTGGAGTATATACACTTCATGTGTACAGAATACACAGGCGTTTTCTTCCCTTCATCGAGCACTCCCAGACAAGGTGTCTGAATTTGAATGGGCTTCCATACAAAGTATCATACACTGATTGGTTTAAACAATTAAATAGTTTTTCTTTTGCATTTCCAGAGGCAAGAAATCTAAGTGCAAGGTGTCAGCAGAGTTGATACCTTCTGCAATTTCTTATCTTGGCTTGAAAATTATCCTCATTCTGAAACTTCACAAGGTCTTTCCTGTGCTTTCCCTCTTCCTATAGGAAAGGCCACCCTAATCACCTCATCTTAAATGAATTACCTCCTTAAACACACTGTCTCCGAAGAGTGTTTGTTTACAGACCCCAGGAGTCTTTCATTCTAGCATAATTACAAATTGGCCTTAAAGCCCCTAAGGACTCAAAAAGGGTTCAAAAAGGCTGTCTTGGGCCGGAGCGATAGTCCAGCAGGTAGGGCATTTGCCTTGCATGCAGCTAACCCCCACGCCGCCAAGGTTCGATCCTCGGCATCCCATATGGTCCCCCGAGCACCACCAGGAGTAATTCCTGAGTGCAGAGCCATGAGAAACCCCTGAGCATAGCTGGGTGTGACCCAAAAAAGAAAAAAAAAAAAAAAAAGGAGGAGGAGGAGGAAGAGGAGAAGGACGGGGAGGAAAAGGAGGGAAAAAGTGCCTGCCATAGAAGCAGGCTTACGGAGGGGCAAGGGACCCCTGGACATTGGTGGTGGGAAATGGGCACTGGTGGAGGGATGGGTGCTGAAACACTGAATGACCAAAACCCAATCATGGACAGCTTTGTAATTGTATATTTCATAGTGGTATTTAAAATTATTTCAATTTTAAATAAAATTTTTTTAATTTGTGTAATCTGGTAATTTTTTTTTCTACTGCCAGAATATTCTTTACTTAGTTTCCCAACTTGTGCATAGTCTGCTGGTCTACACATGCCTAATTGGGATTTTCTGGCACATGGCGCCGCACAGTGCACACCTACTGGTTAATTAAGGGCACAGGGCCTAAGGCAGATTTGCTCATTACTGCCATCGGGGAAGGTCATATAGCTGGCACGGTACTTAACTACACAAGGACAGGGGCTAGGAATTTTCCCCACCTTGCTAGAGATGAAGTTTATAAAAGGGACCTAAATGACTCGCCTTTGGTTTAACCTTGAAGGCCCACGTGCTAGTGAATGGGGCAGAGAGAAGCAGCAGCCTCCTTGCTAAGGGAGTTTATCGCATCCCTGTATCAACCTCATCACCCACCCAGGGAAGTGCAGGGAGGGGGAATTAAGAAATAAGTCCACTATGGTCCAGGCATTATGTTTTAGTAACACCACAAGGCAGTTGTCAAACCACATCCAGGTTCCACTTGTTCTCCCTGGAATAGGAAATCATCCCTGTCACCTGATTTTTCAGGGAGCCGTGAGAAATCATGGCTGGAGCAAGGAACTGCTCTTTGCGTGAAAGGTAAATCAGTCCTGAATCTAATCCAGGCTTTCCTGCATTAGGGTTTATTACCTTGCCTCAAAAAAGAATTTCAGGAGGAGACAAATAGTGCAGTAAAACAAGTTTATTTGGGAAATAAAGGAGGGAAAGAAATATGTACTCAAGAGAGAGCAAGGACTTCTGCAGAGGAAAGAGCAAAACACATCCCCAACAGTGCACATCTCAGGACAGAGCTAGCAAATGTTCCGCTTTCCTTCAGCCAAGTTATTTTTTTTATATGGCTTATAAATGGTTTTCCCAAACTTCCTCCCAAAATTCTTTGCTAGGGTGGTTGCCAAGAGGGAAATTTTGGAGCAGTGGGTGGAGTTTTTAAAAAATTTTTTATTTGTTTTTAAATTTTATTATAACACCATGAGACATACATTTACAAAACTATTCATGATTGGGTTTCAGTCATACAGTGTACCAGCACCCATCCTTCCACCAGTGCACATTTACCAGCATAAATGTCCCCAGGTTCCTTCCCACCTTCTTCTTTCTTCTTTTCTTTTCTTCTTTCTTCTTCTTCTTCTTCTTTCTTCTTCTTCTTCTTCTTCTTCTTCTTCTTCTTCTTCTTCTTCTTCTTCTTCTTCTTCTTCTTTCTTCTTCTTCTCTTTCTTCTTCTTCTTCTTTTCTTCTTCTTTCTTCTTCTTCTTCTTTCTTCTTCTTCTTCTTCCTTCCTCCTCCCTCCTCCTCCTCCTCCTCCTCCTCCTCCCTCCCTCCTCCTCCTCTCCCTCTCCTCCTCCTCTCCTCCTCCTCCTCCTCCTCCTCCTCCTCCCTCCTCCTCCTTCTCTTCTTCTCCTCTCTCCTCCTTCTCCTCCTTCCCTCCTCCTTCCCCTCCTCCTCCTCCCTCCTCCTCCTCCTCCTCCTCCTCCTCTTCTTCCTCCTCCTCCTCTTCTTCCTCCTCCTCCTCCTCTTTCTTCCTCCTCCTCCTCCTCCTCTTCTTCCTCCTCCTCCTCCTCCTCTTCTTCCTCCTCCTCCTCCTCCACCTCCTCCTCCTCCTCTTCCTCCTCCTCCTCCTTCTTCTTATTCTTCTTCTTCTTTGTCTTCTCTTCGCCTTCTTCTTCTTCGTCTTCTTCCTCCTCCTCCTCTTCCTCTTACTCTTCTTTCTCTTCCTTTTCCTCTCCCTCTCCTCTCTCCTCTATCTCCCTCTCCTTCTCTCCTCCTTCTCCTTCTTTTCCTCCTCCTCCTCCTTCTTCTCCTCTTACACATTGTGATTTGCAATGCATACATTTAGGGCTTATCATGTATATCCCCTTGCCTATGATCAATGCTCAGTTCTAGTCTCTCATTATCATTTCCAACAATTCAACAAATCCTTCTATTTTACCTAGCCTCTGACTCCCCCACACTTGTGGTAGATTCAAACCACTGACAAGTCCTCCTGGTTCACATTTTGCCCAGCCTTGGATATAAGTCTCATATTATTTTTTGATTTATATCCCAAGCAAATGAATGCGCATTCTATATGTCCCTTTCCTTCTGACTAATTTCACTCCGCATGATACTCTCCATGTACATCCACTTATAAGCAAATTTCATAACTTCATTTTTGTGGATGGTCTTCTTTTGATATTAACAAGAGCCTTCACTCTAGTTCTAGTGGCCTTTCCTCCCAAAGATCCAGGCGCGCTTCTCAGCCAGGAATTTTAGATCTCACTAGTTTTCCAGGTCTCCTTAGATGGGTAACTGAATGGCCTTCGCTACGGGCTGGTTTAGGTTTCAGATGGTGTTTTTCCCCAATATGCATTACTTGACTATTCTATCTCCACCTGTAACATTAGGAGTTTACAGGTTGGGTTTCTTATTCGAGGAAAAGGGTCTAATTCAGCTCTTATATATTATCTCAGTACTGAAAGTTAGAACTTCAGTGTATGAATTTGGGGGCAGGGTGACAGTTCAACCCATAATATATGACTTAGGAATGAGCCCGGATGCACCTAGAGAGGGGTTGGATATGTAGTTGGCACCAAACAACCCAGGATTTTTTTCAAGATATCTGAATCCCAACTTCTGTGTACCATAAACGCTTTTGTCGCTTTCCCTGCCACCAGAGTTTCTTCAGATATATTTATATGAAAATCTAAGAGAATTAAAAGAAATGAGGAGAAAGGGGCCCTGTTTTCGTCACACCCTGATGTCAGAGGCTGGACATTTTCCCAAGCACTGCACTTCCAATGGCTTTTTATCCCTGGGTTAAGTTCTGCAGGATTTGCCTTAAATCAAACCAAGTGATATTTCTCGTTACTGGCCAAGACGTTTCAGAAACCAAAGAAATACAAAGTTGATGAAGAACACTAAAAATCTACACAGCATTGCCTGTTTATTTTCAATATTAGAATATAGATTTCATGATTGTCCAAAAGTTCTTTTTAACAATATAAAAGTTTTCTAAGCATCCCAAACATAAGGTGTTGCCTTATATTTCATTTCCCTGATCTCTAACCAGGAGGGAAAATAACTGGTGTCTGCTGGCCCAGGCAGTCCTCAGTGCCTTCTCCAAGATTATCAGATACGCTTTGTTTCCCTTCTTGTCTCTTTTTCAGAATGACGTGGTGCTGGAAGCCAAACTAGTCCACCAACATGCCTCAGAGCCTTTGATCTTTCTGGATAAGGAGAAGGGAAGGTGGTTACCCTGTCTGACCTGTTTCACAGCTTCAAGGCTTTGTTAGAGGGTGTTGAGCTAACCTGACTTTCCTTGTAGTTTCTCACTAGTCTGTCTTTTCTTCACAAACTTATTTCCCTTTCTTTTCTTCTGTTTTTGGTGGTGGGGTTCCCAGCAGTGCTAGAGGGTTCAAAGATCACTCATAGCTATACTCTGCTGTCTGTGGGTTCTGAAGATTTGATGCAGAGGCCATCAGGGCCTTACCTAGCAATGCCAGGAGGACCATGTAGTATCCAGGATCAAAACCAAGGCCTCCACGCACTAGGCATGTACAACAGTCCTTTAAGCTACCTCTCCGCCTCGAGTTCCTCTTTTTTATTTTATAATGTGTGATGTTCACTGTATGTCCATAATACACAGTGACATGTATGTATTATGGCAATGCTTCAGGACAACTTCTGATCATGCACAGGTTTCAATGTCCTTTAGAGAGCTCAGAACTGGCAAGCATCTCACAGTATCATAGGAAACAAAACATTTGAGTTTCAGTCTCTCTGAATAGGAAATTCTCTTAACCTGAATTTTCTTACCTATGAAGTAAAGGTATTGCCAAGTTGTTCAGAACAGGCCTACCCAAGACTCATCACTTAACAAGTGGATTATTTATTATAATTATTTTTTTTTGCTCTTTTAGGTCACACACCTGGTGATACTCAGCGGTTACTCCTGGCTCTGCACTCCGGAATTACCTCCTGGATGTGGTCAGTGGACCATATAGAATGCCGAGGATTGAACTCGGGTCAGCACATGCAAGGCAAATGACCTCACCACTATACTATCGCTCCTGCCCAAGTGGATTATTTTGAGGTGAGCTTAACCAAGGTCCTGAAGGTTTGCAAGAAATTTTTACCTTAACTACCTAGAATAATAAAAAAATGGGAAAAACTTCCCAGAATTTTTACCTTAACTACCTAGAATAATAAAAAAATGGGAAAAACTACCCAGAATTAGCATTTTTAATTGCTAATAACTTTTCTTTCCAAGATCTCTCTCTGTATAGCATGACAATCATCTAACTTCAGAATACCTATGAGGCACTATGAGGCATCCCCCTACTCAACTTATGAATGCTCCCACCCCAGCCCTGAAGCCCAGGTCTCTATCATATCTATTAACTATATATTTTATATATAATATATATATTCCCCATTTGTCTCATTTACTTTTAAAATTCATGTATATTTTCCATATATAAGTAAATAAATTTGTTTCTTTTCTGACTAATCTGCCCGCTGTTAAATTTGTTTCTTTTCTGACTAATCTGCCCGCTGTTAATTTGATTGTTTAATCTGTCAAAGAAGTCAGAGGAGTAGGTAAACTTTCCCTTCACCCTTACTTCCATAGAAAGAGAACATTGGCCTAAGTCAGGACTGACAAAGATTCCACGCTTTTGCTCCCTAAGGTATAATTTGAATCCAAATTCATGTCTGAGTTAATTGAATAAAGGGGCTATGATCAAGTCATGGTACTTGGTATGGGCATGTTACTGAACAGTGGCCTTCTTGAAACTGACTTCTGGAACCACAGAAATTGATGCATCTTCTAACTATAATCTGTGATGCCAAATCTAGAAGCAAATTCTTTTGAACAACACTGTTGGATCCCAACGCAGATCCTACTTCCAGGAATTAGAGCATACCTTGTCTCTTCACAAATCTTCTTATAGAACACTTCAGCTCCAGAATATTGAAGATAAACTGATTACTTAAAGTCTCATTCCCTTGTGAACCAAAGGCTGTACCAACTACCTCTATCCTTTCCTCCAGCTCTACCCCTAGGGCATTCCCACACTCTCTCCTCTGGAAGTTCCCGTGGCCTTATTGCCTAAATTGAAGTTGGGATTTCTCCAAAAAGTACTGTTCTCTCACAATCTCTCCACTGACACTGTGCTTTCCTTCATCCACTGCTTACATACCTACGTGCCTATGTGGGGTGGGGAGTCCTACTACCTGACAACAAAGCAGTGTTTGGACTGCCACCATTCACCGACCCTCTTGTCAAATCAGCTCTCCTAATATGGGGCTGCACAGAGGATCCTGACTCATGGTTTTCTGTGGGAAAAGAAGACACAATTAGTAGCTCCCCTAGTTCCTATGACCAGATCTACAAAAATGCAGGCATCCATAGACAGTCCCTCACCTTCCCTTTGCAATGAACGAATTTCCCTAGACCAGTTACTGCATAAGCCATACTCCTTCTGCCAGAGTCCCCTTAAATTATGAGGGACTCCTCCCTCCTGCTCATGCTCTTCCCACATCTTTATTCTGTTCCTCCCCATTAAAGTTCCTATCAATATGCAGATATAGTCCACATCTTCCATGTTAAATATAAAAATAAAATTTTCCTCACTCACCAAACCTGTCTGACTCAGATCCACAGGTCATCACATCAGTGTGACTTCACTCCACATAAGCTGCCCTTGTCCGTCTCACCTTGCTATTCTTGTTTTTCACTTTATTAACACTGTGTTCTCTTTCCTTTTTTCTGTAATTATAAATCTTACCTTTTAGAAAAAGTTTGATGATGGCACTGGCAGTGGAATTACCTGCAAGCATTTCATTAAGCAAATTATCTAAGTTAATTTTGCAAATTTTAATATAAAAATTCCAACTAAACTGGTAATTACACACAATTTAAAGAACCAGACCAGTTCTCTTTGGACTATGGGGCAGATGGATCTTACATTTTGGAGTTGCTGTCAGTACACTCATCCCCAATCCTACTTTTTTCACTATAAGTACACAGCCACTAGCACTTTTACTTACTAAATTTTGCTAGCAAAACAAGAAAACAAAATGAAGGAGAGGAGAACAGAGCATTATAGATTCAAGGATCATTGCTCCTGATCCTAACACACACACACACACACACACACACACACACACAATTATTGGACTAGAAAGATAGTACAAAAGGGTAGGGTATTTGCTTGGTACGTGACTCATCCCTGGTTCAATTCCCAGCACCCTTGTAGTCCCCCAAGTCCCACCAGAAATGATTCCCAAGTATATAGCTATGAGTAAGCCCTGAATACCAATAGGTGTGGTGGCCCAAAAATAAACAAAAAACAAACCACACACCCAATTGTTATATAGGAGACTGTGTATTCAGTCTCCTAATTCATTATTCCAGGTTAGTAAAAGTTTCCTCAGAAAGGATGAGCTATTCCAGAGTTCTGCACATGCCTTAGCAAACACAGAGGCCCCCACACACTGAATCTGAGACTTCCAATCTCTCATAGGGTATGTCTTCCTGCTGTTGGATGGAGAGAACTAGATGGAACCAGCTCAGCTGGGCCTTCAGCCATGGACTTAAATACACAATGTCATTTCCTCCCAAAGTCACAGGTCTTGTTTTGAGCTGTCCCCGATCACATTTGTTTGCCAATGAGTTATAGCCACTGTACTCTTCACCAAGTCTGTTCAACATTCTAGTCTCACAGAATTAGCTGCCAGACCAACCACAAACTCATGGAGATTTCCAGAGGATACTTCAATATCTTGGAAAGGAAGAACTGAAGAATTTGCCAACAGTCTCCCATGACTTATAAAAGATTCCCAAGGTCATGAAATTGTATGTGGTACATAGCACATTCATTGAACTGTATGATCTGTTGAATCTCTATATCAACAGCCATAACAGATAATCTAAGAACTATGGCATAATAAAACCCAAAGCAATTACACAAATTAAAGTCAAACTATCTTTATGAGTTGTACCCTAACAGGCAAAGTAGGAAAAAATAACCACTATCTTAAAAACTAAATAAATCTTTTAATATAAGTTTCCACTATACTTATATTATAAGTATAGTGTCCAGAGACTCTCAGACATGGGGCAGAGCGGTTTCTTGCTCTCCCTGTGCCCAGCCGCTCATGAGACAGTCGGGAGGCATGGTGGGTTCCAGCCTTGGCCCACCACCCCGGCAGAACCCTCACAACAAGCCAGACGACCCCCCACCCACTCCATGGGCGCCGCCATTTTCCACATTGGACTTCCCTCTCATCAGAACTCCACCCAGCCGACTCAGCCCATCACAGCCCGGATCATCGACACCCACCCTGGAGCAGTTTCTTCCTCAATCCGGCCCAGGTATGCTGGTCCAGAGACTCTCAGACATGGGGGCAGAGCGGTTTCTTGCTCTCCCTGTGCCCAGCCGCTCATGAGGCAGTCGGGAGGCATGGTGGGTTCCAGCCTTGGCCCACCACCCCGGCAGAACCCTCACAACAAGCCAGACGACCCCCCCCCACCCACTCCATGGGCGCCGCCATTTTCCACATTGACTTCCCTCTCATCAGAACTCCACCCAGCCGACCAGCCCATCACAGCCCGGATCATCGACACCCACCCTGTAGCAGTTTCTTCCTCAATCCGCCCAGGTATGCTGGTCCAGAGACTCTCAGACATGGGGCAGAGCGGTTCCTTTGCTCTCCCCAGCCCAGCCGCTCATGAGGCAGTCGGGAGGCATGGTGGGTTCCAGCCTTGGCCCACCACCCCGGCAGAACCCTCACAACAAGCCAGACGACCCCCACTCCACTCCATGGGCGCCGCCATTTTCCACATTGGACTTCCCTCTCATCAGAACTCCACCCAGCCGACCAGCCCATCACAGCCCGGATCATCGACACCCACCCTGGAGCAGTTTCTTCCCTCAATCCGCCCAGGTATGCTGGTCCAGAGACTCTCAGACATGGGGCAGAGCGGTTTCCTTGCTCTCCCTGTGCCCAGCCGCTCATGAGGCAGTCGGGAGGCATGGTGGGTTCCAGCCTTGGCCCACCACCCCGGCAGAACCTCACAACAAGCCAGACGACTCCCCACCCACCCCATGGGCGCCGCCATTTTCCACATTGGACTTCCCTCTCATCAGAACTCCACCCAGCCGACCAGCCCATCACAGCCCGGATCATCGACACCCACCCTGGAGCAGTTTTTCCTCAATCCGCCCAGGTATGCTGGTCCAGAGACTCTCAGACATGGGGCAGAGCGGTTCCTTGCTCTCCCTGTGCCCAGCCGCTCATGAGGCAGTCGGGAGGCATGGTGGGTTCCAGCCTTGGCCCACCACCCCGGCAGAACCCTCACAACAAGCCAGACGACCCCCCACCCACTCCATGGGCGCCGCCATTTTCCACATTGGACTTCCCCTCTCATCAGAACTCCACCCAGCCGACCAGCCCATCACAGCCCGGATCATCGACACCCACCCTGGAGCAGTTTCTTTCTCAATCCGCCCAGGTATGCTGGTCCAGAGACTCTCAGACATGGGGCAGAGCGGTTCCTTGCTCCTCCCTGTGCCCAGCCGCTCATGAGGCAGTCGGGAGGCATGGTGGGTTCCAGCCTTGGCCCACCACCCCCCGGCAGAACCCTCACAACAAGCCAGACGACCCCCCACTCCACTCCATGGGCGCCGCCATTTTCCACATTGGACTTCCCTCTCATCAGAACTCCACCCAGCCGACCAGCCCATCACAGCCCGGATCATCGACACCCACCCTGGAGCAGTTTCTTCTCAATCCGCCCAGGTATGCTGGTCCAGAGACTCTCAGACATGGGGCAGAGCGGTTCCTTGCCTCTCCCTGTGCCCAGCCGCTCATGAGGCAGTCGGGAGGCATGGTGGGTTCCAGCCTTGGCCCACCACCCCGGCAGAACCCTCACAACAAGCCAGACGCACCCCCACCCACTCCATGGGCGCCGCCATTTTCCACATTGGACTTCCCCCTCTCATCAGAACTCCACCCAGCCGACCAGCCCATCACAGCCCGGATCATCGACACCCACCCTGGAGCAGTTTCTTCCTCAATCCGCCCAGGTATGCTGGTCCAGAGACTCTCAGACATGGGGCAGAGCGGTTCCTTGCTCTCCCTGTGCCCAGCCGCTCATGAGGCAGTCGGGAGGCATGGTGGGTTCCAGCCTTGGCCCACCACCCCGGCAGAACCTCACAACAAGCCAGACGACCCCCCCACCCACTCCATGGGCGCCGCCATTTTCCACATTGGACTTCCCTCTCATCAGAACTCCACCCAGCCGACCAGCCCATCACAGCCCGGATCATCGACACCCACCCTGGAGCAGTTTCTTCCTCAATCCGCCCAGGTATGCTGGTCCAGAGACTCTCAGACATGGGGCAGAGCGGTTCCTTGCTCTCCCTGTGCCCAGCCGCTCATGAGGCAGTCGGGAGGCATGGTGGGTTCCAGCCTTGGCCCACCACCCCGGCAGAACCCCTCACAACAAGCCAGACGACCCCCCCACCCCACTCCATGGGCGCCGCCATTTTCCACATTGGACTTCCCTCTCATCAGAACTCCACCCAGCCGACTCAGCCCATCACAGCCCGGATCATCGACACCCACCCTGTAGCAGTTTCTTTCCTCAATCCGCCCAGGTATGCTGGTCCAGAGACTCTCAGACATGGGGGCAGAGCGCCGCTTGCTCTCCCTGTGCCCAGCCGCTCATGAGGCAGTCGGGAGGCATGGTGGGTTCCAGCCTTGGCCCACCACCCCCGGCAGAACCTCACAACAAGCCAGACGACCCCCCCACCCACTCCATGGGCGCCGCCATTTTCCACATTGGACTTCCTCCTCTCATCAGAACTCCACCCAGCCGACCAGCCCATCACAGCCCGGATCATCGACACCCACCCTGTTGCAGTTTCTTCCTCAATCCGGCCCAGGTATGCTGGTCCAGAGACTCTCAGACATGGGGCAGAGCGGTTTCTTGCTCTCCCCTGTGCCCAGCCGCTCATGAGACAGTCGGGAGGCATGGTGGGTTCCAGCCTTGGCCCACCACCCCGGCAGAACCTCACAACAAGCCAGACACCACCCCCACTCCATGGGCGCCGCCATTTTCCACATTGGACTTCCCCTCTCATCAGAACTCCACCCAGCCGACCAGCCCATCACAGCCCGGATCATCGACACCCACCCTGTTGCAGTTTCTTCCTCAATCCGGCCCAGGTATGCTGGTCCAGAGACTCTCAGACATGGGGCAGAGCGGTTTCTTGCTCTCCCTGTGCCCAGCCGCTCATGAGACAGTCGGGAGGCATGGTGGGTTCCAGCCTTGGCCCACCACCCCGGCAGAACCTCACAACAAGCCAGACGACCCCCACCCACTCCATGGGCGCCGCCATTTTCCACATTGGACTTCCCTCTCATCAGAACTCCACCCAGCCGACCAGCCCATCACAGCCCGGATCATCGACACCCACCCTGTTGCAGTTTCTTCCTCAATCCGGCCCAGGTATGCTGGTCCAGAGACTCTCAGACATGGGGCAGAGCGGTTTCTTGCTCTCCCTGTGCCCAGCCGTTCATGAGACAGTCGGGAGGCATGGTGGGTTCCAGCCTTGGCCCACCACCCCGGCAGAACCTCACAACAAGCCAGACGACCCCACCCACTCCATGGGCGCCGCCATTTTCCACATTGGACTTCCCTCTCATCAGAACTCCACCCAGCCGACCAGCCCATCACAGCCCGGATCATCGACACCCACCCTGTTGCAGTTTCTTCCTCAATCCGCCCAGGTATGCTGGTCCAGAGACTCTCAGACATGGGGCAGAGCGGTTTCTTGCTCTCCCTGTGCCCAGCCGTTCATGAGACAGTCGGGAGGCATGGTGGGTTCCAGCCTTGGCCCACCACCCCGGCAGAACCCTCACAACAAGCCAGACGACCCCCCACCCACTCCATGGGCGCCGCCATTTTCCACATTGGACTTCCCCTCTCATCAGAACTCCACCCAGCCGACCAGCCCATCACAGCCCGGATCATCGACACCCACCCTGTTGCAGTTTCTTCCTCAATCCGCCCAGGTATGCTGGTCCAGAGACTCTCAGACATGGGGCAGAGCGGTTCTTGCTCTCCCTGTGCCCAGCCGTTCATGAGACAGTCGGGAGGCATGGTGGGTTCCAGCCTTGGCCCACCACCCCGGCAGAACCTCACAACAAGCCAGACGACCCCCACCCACTCCATGGGCGCCGCCATTTTCCACATTGGACTTCCCTCTCATCAGAACTCCACCCAGCCGACCAGCCCATCACAGCCCGGATCATCGACACCCACCCTGTTGCAGTTTCTTCCTCAATCCGCCCAGGTATGCTGGTCCAGAGACTCTCAGACATGGGGCAGAGCGGTTTCTTGCTCTCCCTGTGCCCAGCCGCTTCATGAGGCAGTCGGAGGCATGGTGGGTTCCAGCCTTGGCCCACCACCCCGGCAGAACCTCACAACAAGCCAGACGACCCCCACCCACTCCATGGGCGCCGCCATTTTCCACATTGGACTTCCCTCTCATCAGAACTCCACCCAGCCGACCAGCCCATCACAGCCCGGATCATCGACACCCACCCTGTTGCAGTTTCTTTCCTCAATCCGCCCAGGTATGCTGGTCCAGAGACTCTCAGACATGGGGCAGAGCGGTTTCTTGCTCTCCCTGTGCCCAGCCGCTCATGAGACAGTCGGGAGGCATGGTGGGTTCCAGCCTTGGCCCACCACCCCGGCAGAACCTCACAACAAGCCAGACGACCCCCACCCACTCCATGGGCGCCGCCATTTTCCACATTGGACCTCCTCTCATCAGAACTCCACCCAGCCGACCAGCCCATCACAGCCCGGATCATCGACACCCACCCTGTTGCAGTTTCTTCCTCAATCCGCCCAGGTATGCTGGTCCAGAGACTCTCAGACATGGGGCAGAGCGGTTTCTTGCTCTCCCTGTGCCCAGCCGCTCATGAGACAGTCGGGAGGCATGGTGGGTTCCAGCCTTGGCCCACCACCCCGCAGAACCTCACAACAAGCCAGACCGACCCCACCCACTCCATGGGCGCCGCCATTTTCCACATTGGACTTCCCCTCTCATCAGAACTCCACCCAGCCGACCAGCCCATCACAGCCCGGATCATCGACACCCACCCTGTTGCAGTTTCTTTCTCAATCCGCCCAGGTATGCTGGTCCAGAGACTCTCAGACATGGGGCAGAGCGGTTTCT
>JAJIBD010025111.1:0-16261 GCA_021461705.1 Cryptotis parvus
CCATCACAGCCCGGATCGCCGACACCCACCCTGGAGCAGTTTCTTCCTCAACCCGGCCCAGGTATGCTGGTCCAGAGACTCTCAGCCATGGGGCAGAGCAGTTCCTTGCTCTCCCTGTGCCCAGCCGTTCATGAGGCAGTCGGGAGGCATGGTGGGTTCCAGCCTTGGCCCACCACCCGGCAGAACCTCACAACAAGCCAGAGGACCCCCATCCACTCCATGGGCGCCGCCATTTTCCACATTGGACTTCCCTCTCTTCAGAACTCCACCCAGCCGACCAGCCCATCACAGCCCGGATCGCCGACACCCACCCTGGAGCAGTTACTTCCTCAACCCGGCCCAGGTATGCTGGTCCAGGGACTCTCAGCCATGGGGCAGAGCAGTTCCTTGCTCTCCCTGTGCCCAGCCGTTCATGAGGGCAGTCAGGAGGCATGGTGGGTTCCAGCCTTGGCCCACCACCCGGCAGAACCTCACAACAAGCCAGAGGACCCCCATCCACTCCATGGGCGCCGCCATTTTCCACATTGGACTTCCCTCTCATCTGAACTCCACCCAGCCGACCAGCCCATCACAGCCCGGATCGCCGACACCCACCCTGGAGCAGTTACTTCCTCAACCCGGCCCAGGTATGCTGGTCCAGAGACTCTCAGCCATGGGGCAGAGCAGTTCCTTGCTCTCCCTGTGCCCAGCCGTTCATGAGGCAGTCGGGAGGCATGGTGGGTTCCAGCCTTGGCCCACCACCCGGCAGAACCTCACAACAAGCCAGGAGGCCCCCCACCCACTCCATGGGCGCCGCCATTTTCCACATTGGACTTCCCTCTCATCAGAACTCCACCCAGCCGACCAGCCCATCACAGCCCGGATCATCGACACCCACCCTGGAGCAGTTACTTCCTCAACCCGGCCCAGGTATGCTGGTCCAGAGACTCTCAGCCATGGGGCAGAGCAGTTCCTTGCTCTCCCTGTGCCCAGCCGTTCATGAGGCAGTCGGGAGGCATGGTGGGTTCCAGCCTTAGCCCACCACCCGGCAGAACCTCACAACAAGCCAGAGGCCCCCCATCCACTCCATGGCGCCGCCATTTTCCACATTGGACTTCCCTCTCTTCAGAACTCCACCCAGCCCGACCAGCCCATCACAGCCCCGGATCATCGACACCCACCCTGGAGCAGTTACTTCCTCAACCCGGCCCAGGTATGCTGGTCCAGAGACTCTCAGCCATGGGGCAGAGCAGTTCCTTGCTCTCCCTGTGCCCAGCCGTTCATGAGGCAGTCGGGAGGCATGGTGGGTTCCAGCCTTGGCCCACCACCCGGCAGAACCTCACAACAAGCCAGGGGACCCCCATCCACTCCATGGGCGCCGCCATTTTCCACATTGGACTTCCCTCTCTTCAGAACTCCACCCAGCCGACCAGCCCATCACAGCCCGGATCATCGACACCCACCCTGGAGCAGTTACTTCCTCAACCCGGCCCAGGTATGCTGGTCCAGAGACTCTCAGCCATGGGGCAGAGCAGTTCCTTGCTCTCCCTGTGCCCAGCCGTTCATGAGGCAGTCGGGAGGCATGGTGGGTTCCAGCCTTGGCCCACCACCCGGCAGAACCTCACAACAAGCCAGAGGCCCCCCACCCACTCCATGGGCGCCGCCATTTTCCACATTGGACTTCCCTCTCTTCAGAACTCCACCCAGCCCGACCAGCCCATCACAGCCCGGATCACCGACACCCACCCTGGAGCAGTTACTTCCTCAACCCGGCCCAGGTATGCTGGTCCAGAGACTCTCAGCCATGGGGCAGAGCAGTTCCTTGCTCTCCCTGTGCCCAGCCGTTCATGAGGCAGTCGGGAGGCATGGTGGGTTCCAGCCTTGGCCCACCACCCGGCAGAACCTCACAACAAGCCAGAGGACCCCCTCCACTCCATGGGCGCCGCCATTTTTCCACATTGGACTTCCCTCTCTTCAGAACTCCACCCAGCCGACCAGCCCATCACAGCCCGGATCATCGACACCCACCCTGGAGCAGTTACTTCCTCAACCCGGCCCAGGTATGCTGGTCCAGAGACTCTCAGCCATGGGGCAGAGCAGTTCCTTGCTCTCCCTGTGCCCAGCCGTTCATGAGGCAGTCGGGAGGCATGGTGGGTTCCAGCCTTGCCACCCCCACCCCGGCAGAACCTCACAACAAGCCAGAGGGACCCCCACCCACTCCATGGGCGCCGCCATTTTCCACATTGGACTTCCCTCTCTTCAGAACTCCACCCAGCCGACCAGCCCATCACAGCCCGGATCATCGACACCCACCCTGGAGCAGTTACTTCCTCAACCCGGCCCAGGTATGCTGGTCCAGAGACTCTCAGCCATGGGGCAGAGCAGTTCCTTGCTCTCCCTGTGCCCAGCCGTTCATGAGGCAGTCGGGAGGCATGGTGGGTTCCAGCCTTGGCCCACCACCCGGCAGAACCTCACAACAAGCCAGAGGACCCCCCATCCACTCCATGGGCGCCGCCATTTTCCACATTGGACTTCCCTCTCTTCAGAACTCCACCCAGCCGACCAGCCCATCACAGCCCCGGATCATCGACACCCACCCTGGAGCAGTTACTTCCTCAACCCGGCCCAGGTATGCTGGTCCAGAGACTCTCAGCCATGGGGCAGAGCAGTTCCTTGCTCTCCCTGTGCCCAGCCGTTCATGAGGCAGTCAGGAGGCATGGTGGGTTCCAGCCTTGGCCCACCACCCGGCAGAACCTCACAACAAGCCAGAGGACCCCCATCCACTCCATGGGCGCCGCCATTTTCCACATTGGACTTCCCTCTCTTCAGAACTCCACCCAGCCGACCAGCCCATCACAGCCCGGATCATCGACACCCACCCTGGAGCAGTTACTTCCTCAACCCGGCCCAGGTATGCTGGTCCAGAGACTCTCAGCCATGGGGCAGAGCAGTTCCTTGCTCTCCCTGTGCCCAGCCGTTCATGAGGCAGTCGGGAGGCATGGTGGGTTCCAGCCTTGGCCCACCACCCCGGCAGAACCTCACAACAAGCCAGAGGACCCCCCCATCCACTCCATGGGCGCCGCCATTTTCCACATTGGACTTCCCTCTCTTCAGAACTCCACCCAGCCGACCAGCCCATCACAGCCCGGATCATCGACACCCACCCTGGAGCAGTTACTTCCTCAACCCGGCCCAGGTATGCTGGTCCAGAGACTCTCAGCCATGGGGCAGAGCAGTTCCTTGCTCTCCCCTGTGCCCAGCCGTTCATGAGGCAGTCGGGAGGCATGGTGGGTTCCAGCCTTGGCCCACCACCCCGGCAGAACCTCACAACAAGCCAGAGGACCCCCCCACCCACTCCATGGGCGCCGCCATTTTCCACATTGGACTTCCCTCTCTTCAGAACTCCACCCAGCCGACCAGCCCATCACAGCCCGGATCATCGACAACCACCCTGGAGCAGTTACTTCCTCAACCCGGCCCAGGTATGCTGGTCCAGAGACTCTCAGCCATGGGGCAGAGCAGTTCCTTGCTCTCCCCTGTGCCCAGCCGTTCATGAGGCAGTCGGGAGGCATGGTGGGTTCCAGCCTTGGCCCACCACCCGGCAGAACCTCACAACAAGCCAGAGGACCCCCCCATCCACTCCATGGCGCCGCCATTTTCCACATTGGACTTCCCTCTCTTCAGAACTCCACCCAGCCGACCAGCCCATCACAGCCCGGATCATCGACACCCACCCTGGAGCAGTTACTTCCTCAACCCGGCCTAGGTATGCTGGTCCAGAGACTCTCAGCCATGGGGCAGAGCAGTTCCTTGCTCTCCCTGTGCCCAGCCGTTCATGAGGCAGTCGGGAGGCATGGTGGGTTCCAGCCTTGGCCCACCACCCGGCAGAACCTCACAACAAAGCCAGAGGACCCCCATCCACTCCATGGGCGCCGCCATTTTCCACATTGGACTTCCCTCTCTTCAGAACTCCACCCAGCCGACCAGGCCATCACAGCCCGGCTCATGGCGCGCAAGCCGCCGCGGTTCATCAATAAAGGCTTTATTTGGAGGTGTTTATAGAGTATGCCTCCCGCACGGCAAGCCTAGCAAGCTGGTCGTGTTGTATTTGATATGCCAAATGCCAGTAACAATTATATTAGATCATTCTCATGACCTAATATAATGGTTTGAGGCTCTTTATGTTCCTGTACCAAGCCGATGCCCTTGGCTCTACAGCATGTGACAGGACATATTGAGATATTACTGGTGCCCGCTCTAGCAAATAGATGATTACAGGGAAGATCGTGATCGAGATCGTGATTAAAATCCCACTACTTTCAACTGTATATATACATATATTTAAATGTATATAAAACGTAATATATTTAAAAAAAACAATAAAATTTCCTTTTTGTATTGAATGTGAGATATCACTAAAATTATTTTAGATGAAGAAAATTCCATTTTACCATAGCAAAACAGCATGAAAAATTAAGTGAACATTTCTTTTTAATATATGGAGGACAAAAGTAAATATAAAGGGGAATAGAACTGGACTCCAGAAATATTGCATTTGAAGTCTTGAGTATCACTCGAACAAATATATTGAATAGATGTCTAGATACACAATGCTAAATTAGGTAGTTCCAGGGTAGAAACACATATTTGGGAATCAAGTGTGTTCAGTGTATAAGGATTAAATATTTTAAGTCAAAATGAGATCTTAATAGCTAAATATATGTAGGGCAAGCCACAATGTGTAAGAGAAGCGAAAAAGGGAGAAAGAGAGGGGGAGAGAGAGAGAGAGAGAAACAGAGACAGAGATAGACAGAACAGAGACAGAGAGAAAGACAGAGAGAAAAGTGCCTGCTAGAGGCAGACTTGGGGAGGGGGAGGGGGAATCGGGGACTTTGGTGGTGGGAAATGTGCACTGGTGCAGGGATGGGTGCTGGAACACTGCATAACTTGAAACCAATCATGAACATGTTGTAAATGGTATATCTCAAGGTGTTATAAAAAAATAATTTATTTTTAAATGAGATCTTCTGATCTATAAGTAATGTTAGAAACCAGAGGAAATCTTCCTGAATGCATGTTTTTTTTCAAAGGCTAGCTAAATAATCAAGCATCAGAATAAAATTTTCTAAGAAAATAATATTTATTCAAGACATGTATATTTATCTTTCTTAAAAAAAAAGCAACAACAAAAATCAACCAACAAAGCTGATTAACCCTTCCACTTGATGTCAGAGGTCATCATTAAATGAGCTTAGCAGAAGCAAAAAGGTATTGGGAAGAGGAAGGTCAGTTAGGTAGGTCATGAGAGAAAATAATCCTCTGCAGATTTAAATTGTTTTTCTTCATTCATTGAAAAGAAAAGTTCTTTCTAGGTACAGTGATAGACAAAAACCTTGATAAAGGGAATTTACATGTAAATATTATTTCCAAAGCCATTAGCCATTCTCTCTTCATAGCCTTTCACCTGGTTTTATCTTTTATAAAAGATATATTTTGAGGGGAAAGACTTTTTCATTAGCCAGAACTATGGGGGGAAAATATCAGATTTTTAAACCTTAGAGGGAAAGTGTGATCAATTATAGTCAATACTGCAAACCAAGTAAAAATGGAGAATTGAGACAAAAATCACTGGAATTATCTATGTGCAAAAATAAAAGATAGTCTTTATAAATTTTTATCAGATTGCTAGTTGAAGATATAGTATCATTGAAATCATAGCTAACAAAAATTGGGACAAATACTTCACAACTTTTTAATGAATATAAAGAATTGAGGAAGTAATGAGGAAAATAGATAACCCTCGAGACTGACTGTTCCTTTTAAACTACACTTTTTAGATTATTCCTATGTTAAAATAGTTTTTTATATAAAAAAAACATGAGTAATCTCTTGGAAAGGAGACAATTACTATGACTTCAACCTTGATTAGGCAGGAGAACATGGAGTTGATTGCTCATTGGATTTGTGTTTTAGGAAAATACCACCCCAGCAGAGCCCTCGCAACAAGCCAGAAGACCCCCCACTCCATGAGGGCCTCCATTTTCCACATCCGGACTTCTCTCTGGTCAGACCTCCACCCAGCAGACCAGCCTATCAGCGCCTTGCTCGCGCGGCCTCAAGCGGCCGCGCAGTTCATCAATAAATGCTGGACTTAGAGATGCTCTACAAGAGTATGCTACCTGCACGGCAGAGCCTGGCAAGCTACCCATGTTGTATTTGATATATATGCCAAATACCAGTAACAATTATAGACCTCATTCTGGAATGGATTGAGGCTCTTTATGTTCCTGGAGCAAGCAGATGCCTTATGCTAGTAGACTAGCATAAGACAGGACATATGGAGATGTTACTGGGGCCAGCTCGAGCAAATTGATGATGAACGGGAAGACAGTGATACAGTGATATGAAATTCAAAAAGTAATTGAAGGAAAGAAGACAAAAATAGGTGGCTGGCAGGGAGGACACATGGGGAAGTGGTAGAGCCCATGGCCTCCAGCAGAAGGTGAAACTACAGCACCCAGAAGTCTGAGCAGAAGTGGAAGTAAATGGACACTCTGAACTCTCACACCGGTTTTCCTCCACTTCAGCTTCCCTCCTGGCTGGGCAGGCAGACTCTCACGAGGCCACGTATTAATATAAAGAGCAGGGAAATTCAACACCAAGGGAAGTTAATATCCTCAAGAGAAAGAAACCAGTACCCCAGAAGAATCCATCCCGACCACCACAGCACCATGGGGAAACAATGCAGATCCCCAACTCAAAAAAGAGATGAAGAAACCAACCCTGCAGACTCGAAAAGAATGCAGATGTACATAATCTCTCTGTCAAAGAATTCAGAGAAGAAATGGTTAGGATGTTTAATGAGCTCAATGAAAAAACGGAACAGATGTCCAATAAAATACAGGAGAACGTAAATGAAGCAGTGTAAAGGGCAGTCAATAAATTATGGAAGGTAATGAGAGCAGAAATGAGAACAATGCAAATAGAAATATTATCACTAAAAACTCAGTAGATGAAATGAAAACGATAGGGGCTCTCAATAATAGGATGACAGGAGCAGAAAAGAGAATTAGTGAGACTGAGGATGAGCTGCAGAAAGCACTCAGAGAAATACCCAAGATGAAAATAAATTGGAAAATGGATCAGCAGCGGAACAGCGAACATTGGGATGAATCCAGAGGAACAATATAAGAATCATCAGAGTCCCAGAGGGACAGGAAAGCAACCCCAAGGAAATAAAAATAGTTAAAAACATCCTTGCACACTGTATGACCAAAACCCAAACATGAACATCTTTGTTATTGTATATCTCACCATGGTATAATAAAATATTAAAAAATCCTTGCTGAAAAGTTCCCAGAGTTAAAAAGTTGAAGGCATCCAGATCCAAGAAGCCCAAAGGGTACTAGCAAGAAGAGATCCCAAAAAAGAAAAACTCCAAGACATATCCTAGTCAAAATAATGGATGCCATAGATAGAGACACAATTCTTCAAGTAGCAAGATCAAAGAAGGAGATTGTATACAAAGGAAAATCCATTCGACTTTCAGCAGACCTGTCAGAAGAGACCCTCCAAGCCCAAAGGCAGTGGTGGGATATAGTGAAAAACTCAATGAAATGAATGCCTCACCAAGAATTCTTTACCTGGTTAAACTCTCACTTAGATTTGAAGGACAGATACGTAGCTTCTTGGATAAACAAAAGCGCAGGAAATTTGTAAATTCAAAACCAACCTTAAAAAAGAAGTTTTCATCCATTCCCGCTGGCTCCGGAGGTAGAAGGAAACTCGCTTCCCAGCACTGTCGGGACCCCGGCAGGCATTCCCAAAAATGGACCACATGATGAGCTTAAAACATCACTTGTATCACTTGTATCACTTGTCTTCCCATTGTTCATCGATTTGCTTGAGTGGATACCAGTAACATGCTAGTGTAGCCCAAGGGCAACTGCTCACTCTAGGAACATAAAGAGCCTCAAACAATTCCTTCGGGTCATGAGAATGAGGTCTATAATTGTTACTGGTTTTTGGTATATCATATATGACCCAGGAAGCTTGCCAGGCTCTGCCGTGCTGGTGGGATACTCTTGTAGTAGCCTCTCATCTCATGCATTTATTGATGAACTTTGCGGCCGCGCAAGACAGGGAATGATTGGCTTTTATTATGGGTGGAGCTCCTGACAGGCCGTGGAGTCCAGATATTGAAAATGGCAGCCCTAATGGTGTGTGGGTTTTTCTGGCTTCTTGTGAGGCTCTGCTGGGATGGTGGCCAGGGCAAGAACCCGCCATTCCTCCTGGGCCCCTTATGATCATCTGGGCATAGGAAGAGCTGGTACAGCTCTGTCCTGTGTATCTGACTCTCTGGATCAGGCATACCTGGGCTTGAAAACTTTATTTTTTTCAATTTTTAATATAATATAAAGATATTACTACATATCCTGATATACCAATAAAAAAATTCTAATAAAAGAGTGCATTTGGGGCCGGAGCTAAGTACAGAGGTAGGGTTTGCCTTGCTTGCAGCCTATCCAGATTTGATCCTATATGGTTCCCAAGCTCTGCCAGGAGTAATTCCTGAGTGTAGAGCCATAAGTAACCCCTGAGTATTGCTGGGTGTGACCCAAAAAGAAAAACAAATGAGTGGAATTTAAAATAACCAGATATATAAGCCAAAATTAATAACAAAAAAGATAAGCATCCAGTCACAGACAAATATGTCAAAGGAACAATAAAGTCAAGATCCAAGAAGACCCTAACTCAAAGACCCAAGAGAATTGAAAAGATTAAGATACATCATTTTGTACTCAACATATTTGAAAATTAAAAGTGTAATATTTAAAGATGAAAATATAATAAAAGAAAATGAAAGTCGAAACTTTGTATACAAGAATGCTTTCTGCAGTCTTGGGGGAAAGCTAGAGGCAACCAACATATCACTAACAAAAGGCTGGAAAATTTATATGAAGATATTTATGTAATAGTGGCCAAAGAGACATTAGGGGATAGGGAAATTTTTTTTTTTTGTGTGTAGCTGTCTGTAGTGTGATTCTTGCCCCTCCATATGAACTCCAACAGAACAACCAAAAAATATCCCTAGGCACTGGAGGAAGCCCTTAGGGTTCCTGAGTTTGTCCCAAACCAAAAATTTAAAAAATAATAATGAATATACATACATTTGTACAACCAAATCACATGACAGAGTATCAAATAGAAATACATGAATAAAACTTTAAAAATCAAAAATATTAATGCACATATTATCATATTAAATTATTGGCACAAAGTTTCAAAACAAACAAATATCACATTTTCCCAAGTATACACACAGTATATAATGTATTCTTAATTTATGAGCAAAAGAACATTCAAAGAATGGTTCAGACTAAAAGCCATCTGAAAAAAATGAGAAGAATAAAAGGAAGTACACATAGGGAATTTTAACTCTAAAATTTTTGTGGTAGGAGTGGACTAGAAAGCAGGTATGGCAAAATATTAGTAAGAAAAATGCAGTTGTGGAAAATTGTTAGAAGCAATTCAAACGCCCAGACTCTTTTATTAGGATATATCATCAAAAGCTATCATCCCCACTTCCAACTCACCCAGGAGTTAAGCACTTTAAAAACAAGGTTGCTTTTTGTGATTACCCAAGATCACTCCAAGCTAATGGTTGCCTGCTCTCAAAATAAGTATGTCTTCTATACTAAGCCAAGAGTCACATATTTATTTTAGTGCACTCAACTTTATGTAAAAGGATCTAATGGCCATTGACCAAATACATTCTGATACAATGTGTGAGACTGACAAGGGTATGGAGTTTGATTTCAACAGTCTATCATGGCCTTCCAGGCATACCAAAGTTACATTGACTAATTTTAGTACATTCATAGGCAGGTCAAATTGCATGTTGTATAAAGACATCAGGCTTCAATTAGAATAACAGAGACATCTACATGTAAATATGAATAGATGTCTTTAACTCATTATTTTTGGAAGAGGAATAGAATTTATAGTAAACTTATTCTTGTAGCTGTTTGTGAGCAAAACAATAAAATGTGTCTGTAATCATTTCCTACACTTAAAAGAATTTTCTCTTTTTCTGACAAAATTTATAAAAAGTTTTATTGATCCATCTCGAATAAATGAATGTCATCACTTTTATTTTTAACTAATTTTTCATAGAATGTCACTGATCCTTCATTAGCATAAAAGGTGTTTCTACATTTAGCTGCTGTAATTACAAACAATCAATTTCCATATGAGTTTACTTAAATAAAAACTAAGTAAATGGGACCATTATTTTAAAATATCTTTAGTCTGGATATATCACATTAACTGCCTTTTTTGTTTCAAATCTGAAATCATGCAAATGTTCTATTTAAAATATCAGAGATTTTACTGTGCTAGAAAATTTGCATTGTTAGGAATATATAGCATAAAAAAGGCCCAAATGCTATTAAGGTTTTTAAGCTGTCAACTGAATTGTGCACACTGCACTTATTCTGTTCCTATTTGCTACCAAGGAAAAGTGCAAAGTCAAACATGTTCTTACAAAAAGCACCATAAGCTGCATGTAAATGAGCCTGCTTTTCCTGAGGGTTTATCTTCAATTTGATAGTGAATTTAAGTGCTTGTTTCGCTTAGAATAGACTGAAATATACAAATAGAAATTGAGAGCAGTGAAAATGCCATTTATCTAAGATTTTCCCCAGGAATAAAAGAATCAAAACAGATTATGCTGTCTCTTTAAAGCAGCTACTTGATTAATTAAGCAATTACTTTCTATCAAGAAATTCACATTAAAAGTGAAACAAATACTGCAGTCAATAAGTGACCAGAAGCAAATACTAAATTGGCAATTTTGTTGAATAATTTTGTTGTTATGTGATTGAATGTTTTTCTTTTCCTTATTTTTTATATTTTTTTATTCTTGGTCTATATATATTACTGATAGCTGCCAATATGTTAAATTAATAGACACAGCTTCTTACTATGTCTATTTGAAATAGACATAGTAAGAAGCTTTTCAAACTCTTAGCTTTTCAAATATTAGGAACTCTTTAGATAATTATCTCTATTCATATGATAAAAATATTTTATTCATTCTTTCCTAGTCATTAGATGATTTGTATTTCAACATAAGAAAGCAAATAAATTACTATGGCTTATTTTACAGAAATATGTATATATATATATAGCATTTTGGGTCACACCCAGCGATGCTCAGCACCCAGCGATGCTCAGGGGTTACTCCCTGGCTCTGCACTCAGGAATTACTCTTGGCAGTGCTCAGGGGCGATATGGGATGCTGGGGATCGAACCGGGCCGGCATGGGCTGGCCGCCTGCAAGGCTAACGCCCTACCCGCTGGGCTATCACTCCGGTCCATTATATATTTTTTAATCAACATTACATATTTTTCCCATATATTGGCAGAAAGTAGATCTAAGGATCTGCGAAAAGAAGGTCTGATGCATACTGTCTGTTAACAGATACACAGGGTTTTCTGGTAGACTGTTTCCCAATAGAGTTAGTATGTAGAATTCCCTAATGAGACCTTTTCAAGTTTCAGATACACAGACACTGCTATCCTAGGTCATTTCTCTGCACATTTCCTTGTTGGCTGTAACTAGCCCAAGATGTAGTCTAATGGATGCTGCTTGAAGTTAAACAGAAAACAGTTTTTTCTTGTTTTTTCTGACAAGACCTTGCCATCTTGGGCTAGCTAGAAAGCTGAATTAGCAACTATAACAGATTCTTCTGTGGATCTCACCTCACCTAGATAGCACCTCCTCTAGATTTTTGGTGCCTGGTTGTCTCCTTCCTATCTTTCTTAAATCCTATTCAAGGAATGTGAAATGTCTTTGCAATGCAAACTATACAAAGTTAACTCTAAGTTGTATTTACCTTTGAGATGGTGGGATATAAGGGTGTTGGGGATCCTTGTTTAAGTGGTCAGTCAGCTGCCAAGATGAGAGCTACTCCCCCTCTGGCTGGTGATTATTAAAAATATTAATGGAAATAGGTCTTGTTCCTGGAGTCTCATCTCTGCACCTCCGATCTGACAGGACATTCCTGCTTCAGTTTTTATTTTCCAATTGGAACCCATTCTGCTAGGAAGAAAGTAACTTTGACATGCACGGTTACAGGTTACACAGTGGATAAAGGCATGTGTTTCAGATCCTGAGACTTGTCCTCAGGATGGATATCAGAGAGGTTTGTCAGCAAATCTCTGTATATATTGCTTTTTTCTATACAAAATATATAGTAACACTACCTGATAATAGTATACATTTTTCAGAATAGTCTTAGCATCACTTGATCACTTGAATCCCATTATTCATCAATTTGCTCGAGCAGGCGCCAGTAACATTTCCATTGGACCCTATACACGTGCCAATGTAGCCCAATGGCATCTGGTTGATTCAGGAATATGAAGAGTCTCAGACCGTTCCTTCAGGGTCTTGACAAGGAAGTCTGACCATCTTGTAGGTGGGCGCCACATGATTTTTTTTTTTTTTGCTTTTTGGGTCACACCCGGCAATGCTCAGGGTTTCTCCTGGCTCTGTACTCAGGAATCACTCCTGGAAGTGCTCGGGGACCATATGGGATGCCGGGATCCGAAGCCAGCTTGCTCTCATGGTTGTCCTTCATCTAGTGTTCTGCCAATCCTGTTCAAGATGACACGTGTAAACAGCTTGTAGATGACAGATAACAGGCAGATGGGGCGATAGTTGCCCGATGTCGTGAATGTCTCCCTTCTTGAACAGTAGAACTGTCCTGCTGGTTTTCCATTGGGAGGGCACCTTGCATTCAGACAGGTAGCATGTGAGGGAGCTGTTCTTAACTATGCAGAACATTTAATAATATCTGAAAGTGTAAAACTATCTGTGATTTAAAAAGCAAACTTTAAATAGTATTAACAGTGTAGGTAAATTCGCATGTGTATCAATATACATACTATTTACAATGATTTGTTAACCTTTTTTTCTGTGGGAGAATAAACACCCTTCTACCTCAATGAATGTGATTTAGTTCACTTTGCATTCTTAGACCAGTGACCAAAATTAAGAATGACTCATCACTTACCCACAGAAATTTGAAGAGATGTCAAAGTTATTATAAGGACTTCTGGGGTTTTATTCATAGGTGTGAAGCACCCTAATCCCATGTACTGCCTGCACTGAGCATAGCTAAAAAGAAATAAGCAGCAAAGTTCCATATATTCTGCACTGTTATTATTAATAAAATACACGTGATCACATTGTAAGTCACTACAATGTGTGGATTAGTTTCTATTTCAAGACAAATGTCTAATATCAAAAGTGATACCTAAAATGTAAGGTACATAGCACAATTCTAAATGTGTTTCTTTGCTTTTTGGTAATTGAGAAAATGGTTGCAGTGTGAAAGAAATACTAATTTATAAAAATAACGGCAAAAACAATAGAATAGAAAATGATACATGTAGTCAATCTACAAAAGAGTTTGCCAAATTTAATATTGCTAATATCTTTTGGATAGCACTTGCTTTAATTTACAAAGTGTGTGAAAAATAAAGTAAAATATGGTCATAAGGAGTACCGTATTTTCCATGAAGGAGTAAACTAAAAGAAAGAGAATATAGGTTTTTCATCTCTATTTGATAGACGAAATATTTATTTTCTGAACAATAAGGGCTTTTTTAGATTCAGTTATTGGATGAGGACTAAATCAAAGTTGAAATCTTCAAAGGTTTTGTCAAAACTTTGGAATAGATAAAGGGTTTCTCCAGGAAATATTTTCAGTTGGAATATGTGAGCAAAAGGGAGGAGAAAAAAGGCAGAGTCCTGCAGAAGCACTAAAATCTGACATATATAATTAACTTTAGAAGAAATAATGTGTGTGTTTAATAGGCTATAGAGTAACAAGTGGTCTATGAAGCTGGATGAACACTACACAGATAACATGAAATACAGCCAAGAGTGATTGTTTGAAAACATGAAATAGCCATTGCTTTCCAATTTCCTCAGGCATATGCAGTCAGAGACAACTGCTCATTCTTTAAAAAAACACTTTCATAATGTGGCCAAGAAAAATATGACCGGAAATTACTATAAGTTAACAAGTAAGTAGAGATCAATGAAATAGGAACTGTCTACTGTTTATTAATAAGAAAATCAAACCTATTTCACAAGTATTGCACATTGCCAGATTTTCATAGGTTTTTTTTTAATGTTTATTAAACAGGCCCTGCATCATGTATTCCACTTTTCCTAGATGAAATGGAAACTTGATAAGCTAGTGTCATGTTTTCTACTACTAAATGTGAAAGGCTGGAATTGAAGAAGGTGAAAAATTATCTTTGAATGTCATGGTATCTGCATCAAGGCACCTGACAATGAGATTATTATGAGATCCCGGAGTAAAGCTTGTTGATGTATTTGGATGAGGCTTTGGAGCATTCTTCTAAGGGGACATTGGGAGTGTGTTTTGAAACAGAAGCAAGAACTGAGAGGACAGTTTATAACAAACTTAAAGTCGTCCTTAGCTCCTTCATCTCCATGTGAGTTGACTCTCCTGGCCCAGTTGATTTATACTTGCACATGAGAAACATTTCAGTCAATAGAATGAGCAAAGACATTAGAGTTCTACATCAAGTTCTACATTAACACCTTAAGGAATAAAATTAGTTTTAAAAGCAAAACATGTGGAGCATAATCATGTGGAGCTCCACAAACATGTGGAGCACTTCAACCTGCCTGTAGGAGGAGAGTAAAACATTATTTTCTATTAAAAACAAAAGATTATAATGGAGTGTTACTACACTATACACACACACTCACAAACACATACTATTTGGAGTCCCGCGGTACCAAAGCAAGCTAAGGTAGTTTATCCTATAAGAATACACAATCATTTCTAATTTTAGAATTTTGGTTTTCCTTTTCCAAAGAAAAGAATAAAGATTTTTTGTTCTTTCTCACTCACATCAAAAAAATATTTTTTTTCAAAGCTAAATTTGTAAGGCATCTATTCACAGAGGGAAACAGGGAGGGAGAGAATGCTAGCTATACTTACAAAACTTAAATGTCTTGTCATAAATATTTCAGAAATATTTCAGAAATTATATTTTCAACTAGATGATTATATTATATTTTCAACTAGATGTTGAAAATATTTCTGAAATTATATTTCAGAAATATTTCAGAAATTAACTTAAATGTCTAGTCATAAATATTTCAGAAATTGTGGATCCAGTTTTAGTTTCAGAGAACTTTGAGGATCTGTCATAGGTCAGAACAATAATTTACATGCTTGATCACTTGATCACTTGAATCCGTTATTCATCGATTTGCTCGAGCGGGCGCCAGTAACATTTCCATTGGACCCTATCACGTGCCAATGTAGCCCAATGGCATCTGGTTGATTCAGGAATATGAAGAGCCTCAAACCGTTCCTTCAGGGTCTTAACAAGGAAGTCTGACCATCTTGTAGGTGGGCGGCCACGTGATCTTTTGACATCCCGTGGCATCCAGTCGGTAACGGCTCCTAGTCCAGCGGTTGTCTCCAAATCGCATTACATGTCCAGCCCATCTGATTTTCGATGCCTTGGCAAACGAGACAGCGTCCCTGATTCTGGAATAGCGACGGAGGTCAGAACTCCGGATTCCTTCTCTCACTTGAGTGAGGTGTGATATTCCAAGCATAGCTCTTTCGATGCCTCTCTGGGAGACCCGAATAGCATTCTCATCCTGCTTTCGTAGGGCCCAGGTCTCTGAGGCGTATGTTAATGCAGGGAGAACGGTGGAGTCGAAGAGATGTGCACGGAGCCGGAGGTTCTTTGTCCTTTTAGCTATTTCTTCGATGCCTTTGAAGGCATTCCATGCCGCTCTCTTCCTCCTGCGCAGCTCAGGTTTTAGGTCGTTCATCATGTTGACTTCTCGACCTAGGTACACATAACTGCTGCATTCAAAGATGTTTGTTCCATTGAGAGTGAATGGGGCCTCTGGAACTAGTTCATTTCTCATGAACATAGTTTTCTTCAGATTCAGCTGTAGACCTACCTTTCCACATTCTCGGTCAAAGTCAGCCAGCATTTGTGCCGCTTGGCTAATGCTTGGTGTTATTAGGACGATGTCATCAGCAGCCGGAGGGGGGTGTTGGTTGCCGACCATCTAACTTCCACTCCCATTCCTTCCCATTCTAATTGTCTCATGATGTTCTCGAGGGTGGCACTGAAGAGTTTTGGTGAGATGGTATCACCCTGTCGAACCCCTCTTTTGACATCAATGATCACTTCTTTGTCA